>JAVQKC010156348.1:0-27231 GCA_036025475.1 Philypnodon macrostomus
AAATAAATAATACATAAATTGCATAAAACAAATAAATTAAAAAACAAACACATACATAAACTAATAAATAAATGCACACCAACATAAATTAATTAATTAATAAAATAAAATAAAAATAGTTCATGGCAAACTCTAAAAAACTACATTGTATTTTTATTTGAAATGTAGTAAGAGATAAGACAAATCTTTATTGTCCATCAAGCTGAGGCAGAACTTCATCTTATAAATGCTAAATTCACAAACATACAAACATACAGACATACATACAAACATACAAACATACAAACATGAACATTCAAAATATTAAAATGGTGGTTATGTTGGAGTATTATGTTTGTACAAAATGACTGGTGGAATAACATGTTAACATCATATATATTTTTGTTACCAGTGGCAAAAAAATACACTGCAGTTTGAACCATGTGTATTTTAATGCTGCCAACCAACAGCTAAAAAATATGGAAAACTAATCTATAAAAATAAAGCCTAGAAACCTAAAAATGCTTCATATAGGGGTTTAGTAAAGTGGTCTAGTACCTTTGTCCCCTTCGAGATAGCTGCCTCCTTTTGAGAGCACCTATGAGCACATTCTAAATGAGCCACATTTATTTAACACGATTACCTCCACAGACATTTATAGCCCGTGTTAATTTTGCTGCGGGAGTGCATTGCCGTTCCATATATTTGTGTTTAGTTCCAATTAAACCTGGGCTGTGGACAAACTCATCTTCTAAACCATTTACTTCAGAGAGAAATAAAATGCACAGGCAACCTTTGAACAACCTTCCTCTCGGTGAAATCTCGACACGCGGATAAGCCTTTGATACACAGAGCTGCTACTAACACAGTAACACCTCGTGAGCGAAATCCTCTCAACATTTGACACATTGATGTGAGTAGGAAGTGTGTATAGCCCCCGAACAGCTATTCCAGTCAAAAGTAAGTGCTCCCAGGGCTCAATCTAAACCAGTGTAAGGTCTGTAGACCAAGTTACATCAGTGCATGTCAGTCGATTAACATGTTATAGCGTTATCAGCTGACAAATAACTTTACTATTGTTGTTGATGCCAATAAACCATTCTGGGGATTTCACATATATTACACTATTCCAGTGAGTGGCAGTTGTGTGGGAGAAAAGGCTCAGTTTATGCCAGAGCAGACACTACAGTTTGAAATTATAGACTAGAACCACTCAGAGAGACCGCAGACCTCCGCCAAGGCAGGTAATTTCCATGGCTCGCCCCCAAAATTGAATCTTTGTGTAATCCCTGAAATTTTCATTGAAATTAGTGCAGTCTTTTTTGAGTAAAGTTTTTTGAGTAAAAATCTAATCAATAGTTCTGTGTGTCATTTCAGGCCTTCCTTGAAAATTTAATCCAAATCCGTTGTGGTCTGAGTCGTCTTAGCATCAAATTGCTAACAGACAAATAGACAAACACCGAAAACATGACCTCCTTGGTGGAGGCTTAGATAACCATCTATACATCAAGTCTACTTAACAAAGTGGGCTATTTAATATCATTTGGGGTTAAATGTTCGATGAGTGTCCCACCTCAGTACAGTAGAATCCAGGCAACAGTAGCATAATGGAGCAGATTATAGATACACATTCATTTACATTTGTTTGCACTGCTAACAAGAATGTATACAGGAATAATATAAGCCAAATATGCAATCCAAATACATGTATAGCATAATAAATCTTGGCCCATTAAAATATTTCACTTATGTAGAGTGTTCAAAAAGCTATTTCTGATTCTTGGAAGATTTGTCTCTGATTAAGACACTTCCAAATATC
Organism: Philypnodon macrostomus; assembly: GCA_036025475.1. NCBI lineage: Eukaryota > Metazoa > Chordata > Actinopteri > Gobiiformes > Eleotridae > Philypnodon > Philypnodon macrostomus. The sequence continues at coordinate 1,799 of JAVQKC010156348.1, forward strand.
CTGAGAGTTACCACGGCAACCCCCGCTGAGGGTCTGCACATCCTTTAGAGGCAGGACTTTGATCAGAGAGACTCAGAGCTCTACGGCGCCCCCTGGAGGTGCGGCTACCTGCTGGTGTGAACCTCTCTTGTGCTGGACGTCCCATCGGGCTCCCATGTCTCTGGATCAAAATGGATATCAATGTGAACATGAGCTTTTGTAGGTTTATAAAGTGCAGGGGTTTCTGACCGCCAGTGGTTTCAACAATCTCAGCAACTGTGTTTTATATTGTTTTTCATACTGTTAGCATTTCTATAATTAATCGCCTCACATTTTTTATTCACAATCGTAATAAGACACCCCAGAAAATCCACCAAATAAGATTTGAATTGGTTCCGGGTGTAGGTCTTTATTAAACATAGAGTATTATGTACAGAGGCCTTTTTATATGGACTGGACTATGTGATAAGTAGCTTGTGCTTTAGGAAGTAAAATACAAATATATATACCTGGTACATAATTCAAGTAACAAAACTAACTACGTTGATCCGATTCACTGGATGCATTAGTTTTTGAAATGATGCTGTCCCCTAGTGCAGTAGGGCCAAAGAGTCTAACTTGTGAGACTGAAGACCTTGGCTAAAGAGATGGAGCATTAACTGTATCACTTACACGCCAGATTTATTATTAGATTATTATTAGCTCGGCTGCGGCCGCCCTGTGACCTGAGGGCTTGTGTGACTATGGTTGTATAATTGGTGTTTGGTGGTGGTAAGAGAGGCTGTAATCACAGAATGGCAGCCATGTCTCACGTCCCTAGGGCAGCTGTGGCTACAGAAGTACCACCACCAGTGTGTGGGATATATCTCAGTACACATCTGCCTTGTATCACACAGGCTGAAAATGCCTTTCAGAAGAGACCAGTCTAAATGTTTTCTGGTCGTCTGGGAGCACATCATGTTTCCTCATTCATCTGTTCCCTCCCCAAAGCCTCAATTACTGCAAAAGGCCAAGCTTGTCATTTTGTAAGGAATGTTAATTTCCCATCTGAAATGGCAAATTATTGTATGAAACATTGCATTTAAAATGCTGATTTATCAGGGCCAGGGGAGGTAAAGGGCGATGGAGGGAACATGGAAAGAGCAGGAGACCAGCGTGCCCACCATTTAAGACATACCAGAGAGGTCTAACCCACTTCTGCTGCAAGATCAAATAGATTACATTTAAGCTCTGCAGCGTAAGGGATTTCTAGAGACTTTCCAAATTAAAAATGGAAAAGAGAAGGATGTCTATTGGGTGAGAGAAATCCAGAGTTGATCACTTTTTTCCTTGACTTGTGTGAACTGAGCAGAGACAACTTCATCATATAATGGTCTCAAATTAGGTCAGGAACTGTTCATATGTGACATGCCTTTAATCTTTGGTCTATATTTTTGCACTAGAGCAGTGTTCTGTGAGTTTGAAGAGCTCTGGTGAGGCTATAGAAGAAGTGCCACATTCAGATGAACTCACAAATGCTCTTGACCTTGAACAATCATGCTATTAATGCGTATTCCCCCCATACCTGACCCTTTAGGTTTACTGCTGTCTAAAAGTACACAGTTTTAACAAAGTATTGGTTTCATCAATGAAGTCAAATGACATTGATATACTCTTATCAACAGGATCTCTTAACACATGGGACCCTGAGTTAACAATAGTGCAGGATGCTCTAGATTGGTTGTACTAGTAATGAAATCAATATTTTAATGGATTGAGCAATATCATACAGTCAATTAAAACGCATTTGCGAAATTTTTTTTCATTGTGTGTGTGCTAAGCTAATCTCAAGCGCTCTTTGCAATACCGATTTCATCCATCTGTCTGTCCATCTTCCGCTTATCCGGGGCCGGGTCGCGGAGGCAGAGGTCTAAGCAGAGATTCCCAGCAGACTTCCCTCTCCCCAGACACTTCTTCCAGCTCTTCCGGGGGGATTCCAAGGTGTTCCCAGGCCAGCTGAGAGATATAATCCCTCCAGCGTGCCCTAGGTCTTCCCCCGGGGTCCCGAGTAAGGCCTCCAGGGGGAATCCGAAAAAGATACCCGAGCCAAAAACGTCAGTGTCAATGCCTGTTACCATCTCTCATAGCAGTGTGGTATGTACTGTATAGCTGTAAAGTCATGTGTCATAGCTTGTTTATGTAGCACAACGTGGCAAATTAATAATTGCATAAGATTGCAATTGACCATTCATAGCCTTGTATTTTGCTGAGGGCCAGGGTGGGGTGCATTTCAATAGTGTTTTTGAAGTCTGTTTAAAATCAACAATACGCTTTCTGTTTACGCTTTCTGTTTTCTTGCGCAATGTGAAAATATAATCAAGAAGCACTGAGCGTAAAAATAATTGTTGCTACTCTCTGCAAATTGCCTCTCCGTGTTCAACCCTGTGGTAAAAATTGCCAGTTTCCCCCACTGTAAGGAAAGCCCAATCCCTTCCTTTGTACCCTGCCAAACAATCTCATAGCAGATCACCATCTCCACCGGTGTCCATACGTCTCGCCACAGCTCTGTAAGTGGGTTTGAGTGCACAGTCGTGAGCTCATTACTGTAGCTGATGAATAGATTTCCGCTCGGATGGGTGCGCTTGGTTTCCGCCTCAGGATGTTCCCATTGCTCGAGAAGCAGGTGGGACCGTCGGACTCTCCAAGCCTTTTTCCCGATCACTGCACGTTTCATGATAGCACACTATTGCACAAACACCATTCTTCATGATACACCCGCTGGCAAGCTGATAGAGCGCTGGGACAATATTTGGAGAGCCATATTCCGGAGAGTCATTGCATTTTTTTTTTTTTTTGCAGCTTCCCTCGGGCCAGGTGTGTTTGCACTGGTGAGATATGAATAGCTCTTGGCTGAATGTTCATTGAGAGATACTATAGGGTAATCATTGCTGTTCGGTTCAAAATGTGGATCCAAATTTACAAGATGATAAAAAGCATATGAGCCAATTAAGCCGTCGTACAACAGTGATAGATGTATCAGCATTTACGAGCATTCATAGCTTTAGGTACCAGTGATCTTTAGATCCTCTAGGCTGAGCACGCTTTGCATAACTATTCAATTCTAGTATATATAACATAAATATATATATATATATATATATATATATATAACATTAACACTGATTTTGTCACTTGGACTGACAAGGTATTCCACATTTTAGTTTGATACTTTTTATGTGATCATGTTTTATGTGTTTGTTTGGAGGTTTCCTAAGATGAGAAATTGTAAAAAAAATACAAAAAAATACAAAAAAAATACAAAAAATACTTTCTGTGAGCTACCATTAATCAATACTAATCAAGGTTATGAGTGATCCCACACAAACTCTGTAAAATGATTTTCTGTAAAGACCAGGGGAGGAACTAAAGTAAAATATGATTATGACAGAACATGTACAGATAGTTCATTTTCATTTCGCCAAATTATTACTTTTTCTTAGATTGTTTGCTTTGGTTGGGCCTGTCCAATCTAAAGTTAATCGCAGGGCTAACACATTTAGACAACACACACAAGCAACCATTTCATTTAGGAGAAATTCAAATGTAGAAGGACATGCAGGCTCCACATTGGCCAGTTTGAACCCATGAGCTCGTTTCACCCAAAGTTTTCAAATAGCTTTCTGCGGACGTGCATATAAAAAAGGAAAATCTAATTATATTAAGCACTTGGGCACATATTCACATGAAGAAATACTTTGCAATATAGTTAATTCCCAAAAGTAAGTTAAGGTATTTAAACTGATGATTCAGGCCCTTTGCCCCAGTTTTGGCAAAGCGTGGACTATCCGCTGCCAAATAAAAATACATTAAACCTACAACCCCAAGTTCCAGCAATGATAATTAATATGCCTGTAATATATTTGTCCAGCATTTGTTCCACCCACATTTTTCACACTTCGTATCAAATCAAGCATACACTATTTCCAAACTTTTTCCCTCAGAGGGCCAAAATAAAAATGTATTACTGGTCCGCGGGCCAAATGAAAAAATATTTAGCATTAAATGAGATGAAACACAAATATATCTAATGAATATTTATTTAATTACAAAGTTATTTCACCTTTGACTTTTTCAATATAAACATTTTTTGGAATGTGGTGCATTTCCCTTTAAGGTCCTCTTTCCCCCTGCTGGCCACACCCAGCCAAGTATATCTACACAGAAAAATTTAACAAAGTGTTTTCAGCTCATTAGAAGGTCAGTGATCTGAAGTAACCTGCCTTTACAGCAACATCAAATCAGAGTTTGTGAGTTCCTACTTTGACCAATAGTAGTAGCAGAGGTGAGCCGGTAACTTTGATTTGATGTTGCTGTAGAGGGAGGGGAGGGACTAAAGTAAAACTCAACTTCTATTGGTCAAGCTTTTGTTAAATGCATTGATGTGATAACAACAAAGAAATAATATTGAACACAAATGTTATCATCAGATCGTATCAGATTGTATCATCACTGAACCTCTGGGGATTACTTCAGGAATGACTTGCTCAGATGGACATTTCACTTCCATACTGTTGTGTTATTATTCCTCGCCGTTCTGACTCTTTCCATGAACAAAGAGCAGTGTTGGTGATATGAAATTGCAGCTGGCTCTCGACGTGATAAAAACAGCCAGACGTCACTTTGATGTTTCAAGCTTTTTGCTTTGCCAGGGTTCATAAAGGTGTAGGCGTTCACTATAGTAAAACCCCTGCTGTGGATGAAAAAAACAGCCTCCGATGAAACCCTCGATATATATGTTCTTAAGATAAAGAGAACTGAAGAGTACAATGTATATTCTATGGTTTTGTAATTATGCTTTGAATATAGACTTAGCTCCATGTTCAGCTGGTTGTCCTGTACCGTGGGATATCAACATATCGCTAATGATACATTGTGCTTTGATTGGAGGAGCTATGCATCCAGAAATAGTGATGTAGACATTTCAAGCATTTGATCATATCCAGGTTTATTTTACATAACATCAAAGTGTCTGTCTTCAAAGTTTCATGGATCTGCTTTGCTTAGTGGCTACAAAGCATTACCTGGTAAATATGCCAAACTCTGTTCTGATCAGGCCACAAAAAGTAAAACCTCACATATCCTTGATTGACTTAATTGAAAATTGACCATGAATGGTGATGTTTTGTTGGAAGTGTAGGATACAGTTGTGACCCCAAAAAGCCCACACATATTTTTTTTTACAGAGACCTAAGTTTGTAAAAGCATTAACCTGGATACCATATCCAGGTAACATCAAAGTGTCTCTCTTCAAAGTTTCCTGGAGCTGCTTTGCTTAGTGGCTACAAAACATAACCTGGTAAATATGCCAAACTCTGTTCTGATCAGGACTGAAAACTAAAGGCCACAAAAAGTGAAACCTCACACATCCTTGAGTGACTTGATTGAAAAATGACTATGAATGGGAACTTCTGTTAAGTGATGAAGTTGGATGTGTTTCACGGTCTCTGTTTTTATTATTTTGTTTTATGGATTTTGTGGTAGGATACAGTTGTGGTACTAATACTTTTACTAGATCTTGTGCAAAGTTGTTTGTGTGCAAAATATGGACTTCAATTTATACCCTCTTCTCCGCTTCAGAGACATTTTCTTTCTCAGCCATTGTTCAACTAGTTAGCACCGGAGCTAATGTTAGCACCGGAGCTAATATTTACAACAGAGCACTTCCTTATTACAGATTAATTCCTGATTTTCGCAGCAGGCTAAACCAATAACAGTTGAAGCTACCTCAATCAACCAATAATACCTTACCCTCAAGGTCTATTATTGGTTAATTGTTTTTAGGCCTCACAGAGTTCCAGATTTAATTGATAGTACTCTCTAATGGACAGTAAAGGCTATTTTTAATCTATGTGTTGACGTCACATTGTATATCATAATTCAATAATTTATTTTAAAAGCTAGAAATGTCGTCTGTCGTCTTGAAATGACCAAAACTGTCTAAAAGTCCAGTCTTTAAAGTGCCCTGTGTTGAAGTAAAGGATCACTTATGGTTATACCTTCTCATTCGGATTCTGTCACTGCTGCCAGCTCTGCCTCTCCATCAGACCAACTGTCTCCTGTCACCAAATGACCTTCCAACGTCTAAAGAACCAAACGCTCACCGGGCTTTCAACAAGACAGATTTATAAAATATGTTTCAGCTCCTAAACAGCCAAAAGCAATCATGAACTTAAATCTATACAGATTTTCACACTAATTAGGAGTTGGTCTATGAGGCTAATCAGTTGTATTTGAACTAGGCATTCATTCTGCTGCTTTATCCAGAGCCAAGTCACAGGGTCAGAAATCCAAGCCATGGTATTTAGACTTCCCTCTCCCTGGACACCTCATTCCTTCTTTTTAAATAGTTGTAAAGCACACATTCATGGGCATCCACATAAGAATCTTGAGGTGACTGCATTAGGCTGTTGAAAGCAGGATAACAGGATATACACTGTGCATTGATAGTGATAAAAGATACATTTTAACAATAAAAAACATTATCCGGCTGTATAAAATCTGACATTTTTGTGAATGTTCTGAAAGTTGAAAAAGGGCATCTGGACAAGGTTTTGATTGTTGAAAAGCTTTCATCTGCCAGTCCAGCAGACTTCTTCAGTTCTGGTTTGAAAGGTGGGTGAGCTGAGATTATAGGCTGATCTCAGCTCACCCACCTTTCTAGATACATTATGAGCATTGAAAACACTCCCAGTCACACGCATTACACATACAAGCATTAGTGTCAGTACCTTCTGTGCGAATGGTGAAAGGAGAGTCCCCCAGTCTCTTGGCTGAGAACTGCCCCCCAAGAGAGGTCATTAGGAAGCACAGGCTGAAGAACCCGATCCCCACCACGAATATCCTGCAATGGACAAAGGGAAGAGGAAAGAAGAGTGATTGAAATGGGACTGTATCAGCAGATATTTTGACAGGGAAGGGTGAGCAAAAAGAAAAAAATATGATTTCAAAATAGGTGAAATGAACGTGGACTGAGATATATTTGGAGAAAACAGAAAATATGCAGCAATATGAAGCATAAAAAACAGAAAGACTGGAGGCAGATGGACAGGCTGACGACTACAGAAGACAGCTTAGGCGTACACTGAATGATCGACAGGCAGCGGAAAGGGTAACGGAACAGAATAGAGAGTGCAAAAGTGCAGGAGAGAAATGAAGAGACAGTGAAGGAACAGCAGGCTGCACTTCCTGAAGCCGAGCACAAATAGAGCAATCATCACGAAGAGGAACGTCAAAGGCAGAAGGCAAAGGGCACGGGTGTGTTGGGCACTTCAGTAAACTCATGTTATTGTGGACCATACTACGTTTAGGATGACTGCCAAAACCGGGATGAGCAATTTGTCCCTTAGAGCTCAGGCAAAATGAATGGAAAAATGAAACGGACTGAAGGAAAGGAATAAAGTTATTTAGAACAAAATAGTGGTTCTTAGCAAATTCTATGAAGAAATACTGTATTAGAAAGTGAATGTAATTGAGTCTGTATTGCTAAAATGCAAAATTACATGTTTACAATGTGAAACAGCATAACAAAAATGAAATATCATGGATTCATATTGGCAATGTCTGACACTAATTGTTTAAGATAAGATTCTATTTGATCTAAATTCACAGCTAGTTTTGGGAATTGTTCTGAAATGCTTCTTCAAATATTTCTCTGCTTATAGACTAAAGCCTATTCTCCTCATATGTTTGAAAATGCATCAAAAAGCTCCAGAGAGAGAAGGAAACTATAGCTGTATGTGTATGTGTGTTCTCCCTCTTGGACAGCCATGGGAGCCGCAGAACTTTGACTTAAAACGCTTAAAAATCAGGTCTTTGTGAATCCTGCCCTTGTTAAGCTACTCTGCTTGGTCTATATGGATCAGAGGTTATCTTATTCTGCCAAGGCGGCAGACAATAGTTTCTGTGATTTTGATCTTCTGGACTCCTACAGGTAATAAGGTAGCTCTCACTTTCAAAGCAAATTTTAAGTCCAAAAACGAAATGCATTGAAGGATTCAGTGCAGGACAAAAGGGGGATAGTGTGGGAACAGTGGCCAGAGAGTTTTGATAAATTAATCTCATTAACTGGATTATGTTTAAAATCTCTTACACTCACTGAAGGGCTGCACAATGTATTGCCTTATCAGCAAATGCATTATTTGTATAACAAAAACTAAACACTTCTGTAAATCTAGAGGCAAAAACTGAACATTTACTTTTTCTATCAGACTTGTCATTAAGCTATAGTCCAGAGGTTTCCTAAGATGAGAAATTGTAAAAATGTTCAGTTTGTGTTGGGTGGCACCAAAAACTATCCCACAAAGTCTGTTCTGATGTTGCTGTAGAGGCCATGGGAGGGACTAAAGTAAAATAATAATAATGACAGATTACCTACTTTTTATAGAAAAGAGCCCAATAGTCAATGCTTTTAGATTTTTTATATATTAATGTTTGAACAATTTCTTATTTTATGAATCCTCCGGACTACAGTTTTCTCTTTTCATTATTGCATTTTTTTTTACATAATCAGAAAAGAAACAGTAAATCTTGTATGAGATTTAATGCAATGGTTTGTGTATTTCATAATTCAGGACCAATCCTGCACAGGTACCTTTAGCTCTGGTGCTGGAAATCTGAATGCTAACATAAATAATTGAATTATTCATAACTCCTGCTTCCTCTTCAAAACCAAGCAGAGACTGTTTGTTGTGTTGGGCCCAGTGCAAACACAACCGTACATTGTGGAGTCACACAAAGTTCTCCACAAGAGCTCTTAATATTGATGAGATGGTGAAAAATGCCTTTCCTTCAACAACAGTGAAAAATGGCCACTTAATGGTACATTTGCTGCACAGTTTAGATTAACCCGCTCAAGATCATGTTGAATAGAAGTGTTGTGGTTTGGCTCTGATCCAAGGTGACTTTATATTCTCTGACTGAACCAATGTGGGACAGTCTGATGATGCCTTCAAGGACAGACAGGCTAGTTCAAAAGGGAACTTCTATTCTTTACATCACCAAAGCATTCTGGTGATGGATGAAAAGTCCTAAATTAAACAAAGAGTGTGACTTTGTAATTTGTCATTTTTCAGGAGTTTAACATTATAATTTCAGTTTGAATATTTTAGTAGTTATTTGAATTAGTCATTACCTAGAGCAAGGCCGGAAAGGCAACTGGATTTTTGAATTTATAATAAAAACAGCAGAAGCCACAAGAGACTGTCAGTGCTTTGTGTTACAGCAATAGCTAATTTTGACAGCATAGACAGAACTAAAAATATATGAGACTAACATTGACTTTGTTATCATTGAACTTGAACAAGAACCTTACCTCGACTGTCTACCACATAAAAATGACCATCCTGCATAAGGCCGACTGAATAGTCATCTGTATACACACATTTGAGTCTGTTCTAGATCGAATTAGTGTTTGAGTACATGTTGAAATGCTCTTTTTTGATGCCCAGTATCACACAACACTTAACTATATGATCAGAGGAGAGCTGACCAACGACACTAGACGGTGGCCTGTCAATGGCCACTCACATCTGCAGAGAGTTGTAGGAAACACCGAGAGAACAGAATGTGTTTACATCAAAGCATTAGCTTCGAAACAGCTGGCAGATGCTCATTTACTGTGTTCACTCTTAAGACATGTCTCTCCCAGGGTTCTATAACATTATGAAATAATAAAATATTACAGCCCATCTGTTCAGACCATGTTGTGATCTCACTCAGAGCTGCTCCGTGACAAGAGGACCTCAGGCCAAGGGCATATGTGTGGGGGATTATTCCTCACATCTGTCATAAATGGTTAATGTTGTGGAATGATATTATAAACATCCTGAAGTTTTATGAAAAATGATTTTAAATGATACAATTTGCAGTCCACCAGAATAAAAGACCGGAAGCACAGGAGCTTAAGACGTTGAGGTTCTCTTTGTTCATAAAGGAGGTGAATAGGACCGGAAAATAGAGTTAGAGTGATGGTTTGGACATGTACAGTGGAGGAATAATGAATATATGGGTAGAAGGATGCTGGGGTTGGAGCTGTAGGAAAGCATGTCCAGACAAAAACCAAAGAGGAGATTCCTGATGAGACAGAGTTAGTTGGTGTGAGAGAAAATGATGCCGAGGAATCGCTGCGGTGACCCTTGAAGGAAACATGAAAAAATCTGAGCAAATGAATCAGTTTAATTGGTCAAAAACTCGAAGAAACTAACAAAGCCAATATCAGTTTGAACATAAATGCTAACTGTACACAATATGTTTTAATCGTCTTTACCAGATATTAAAAAACTGAATGATTAATAGATTTGTAGGAGAAACAGTCTTTAAAATTCATTTATCAGGTGATTATAGTTGAGTTAGTTAAATGAACTCTGGCTGTCAACATCACAGACACAAGTGTGGGTGTGGTGTAGCAGGAGACTGGTCTGATGATGTCCTAGAGCGATCGTTCCCTGTTCTATCATTTAGTCATTTTTCTGAAGTAGCGTTAGGTGGGCAATAGGGGAGGATTAGACCCCAGTCCTGCCTGACGAGGGTTTAATTACCAGGCCTAAAGTAAACGCTCTGGTCCCTATAATTGGATCAGAGGAGAGATCTGCTATCAGCTAATTGGCTTCCTCACACGTATACAGTAATCAGCTTTCGCCTCAAGGTAGATGATTTCAGGAGCGAGGGGAGGAGGGGTTGGTTTTCCAAGAAACTTTTACCTGGCGCCAAAGTCTGATGCACATTCAGACTTCACAACAGGAATCAAAAGTTCACAACCTTAGTTTTTGTATCATTTATGGTCATTCTGAAATAAACTGTGATAAAACAGATCTAATTTGCAGGTCAAGCAATCAGTTTCTCATCTGTCATAACTACGAGGTGCAGCTTAGTACTGGCATGATGTGATTGCATTAATAAATGAAGGCATTAAAATTGAGTTACATGCCAAAATAGAAGTAGATATGAACCGGCTAATTTAATCCTTTAAGTTTAAACCATTAACTGCTTTTGTTAAGATTAGACTCACTAACCATTGCACACTATAAGCTAAAACCCTCAAGAATTCAGAGTGTTTATTGTCATATATGCACAGTAGGACACATGTTTCCCTGCACAATTAAATTCTTACTTTGCTGCCCGGACTGGATGCCAACAATAAAGTAGTAGAAAATAAAGATCAGCATGCAAATGAGAATATATATATATACATAAAAGTAAAATAAAGACTGTGTACATATATGTGCTACATTAGCTGTTATGTCAGCAGTAAACAGTGGTTGTGAAGGTGCAGGTAAAAACATTCAGTTACATGCAACTGTATGTAAACAGGTAACTCATCAGGTACAGTATAAATATATGTGCAAATCATCCATATAGAGTGTGTTATTCATGCAACATCAGCAAGAAGCAGATAATCTGCTTCAGTGGCGCTGACTGTATAGCCCAAGAGCCCTATACAGCTGAAGTCTCACCTTTAGAGACAAAGACATCATTTCTTATAAAACAAGAGCTTTTCAATGTCAATTAAAAAAGCTCAAATCTGGCACAGCGTGGATCAACCGACAGCTTTTTGTATCCACCTGCCGTGTGTGGAAGTGCCCCGCAGTTTAGCCCTTGCCTCTGATAAACAAAGCCCGGGGTTCCTCCAGTAATGGGGATATGCATGCATGCAGAGATCAACTAACTGCAAGCGTGTTATTACTACTCTTAAATGATGTATTGCGGAGTGTCGTGGCTTTATCCCCGTGAAACCGAATTCATCTGGGCATCTGCGCGTGTGTCATTCGGCTCCACGTAGGCTACTGTGTATTTTATGCTAGCGTAAGGCTTTAAAACTCAATGCAGCCGCCCCTCCATCACAACAGACATAATGGGCTGTTTGTTTAAGTCTTTCTACGTATAGCCGAGATTGTTGGACCAAAGACGGGGCTCTGTCTCTTACCTGAACGGTTTGAAGGTAAGTAGACATCTTCTGACCATTATTTTACCGTCGATGCTGCCAGCAATCATTTTCCAAAACATGCGACCCCCGGCATAGTTGTCAACCTCCAAAGCAGTAACTTGGCGTGGTCAGACATGGTATACGAGTCACTTACAGGAGTTTACCACAACAAATAACATCAGTTTGACCAAAGAAAGTAAAAAGTCCGAGTGCATTCCTTCAAGAGAAAGTTTCATTGAAGGTCCGCTATCCGTGCGGAAACATCCACGCCTGTTCCGTCTAAAGTAGATTCTGTCCACCCCCAAAATGTCCCAGGACGGTCCTTTAATTAAAGAAAGAATACCCTAAAAAGGTTCCGTTGGGGAGCCGTGCGTCGTGGACAGGAGAGCGGGAAGGCGTTACACGAGCACAGGCAGCGCGAGTGTGGCGGCTCAGCAGCGGCGCTTCATGTTCTTTCAGTCCCGTATGCCAAGCCACTGCGCCTGTGTGATGGAGGTCCGGGTGGGGCTTTCAAAATAAACAGGTTGAATTTAGTAGCATTAAACATTTCCTGGCATAACTTGATAGTGCAGACTGCCAACTACTAGCACTGTAAGCTAAGATTTGAGTGTAAAAATGCATGTGAGGAAAATAATATTGTTTACAGATGTGTTTTCAATCCTCGCCTAAAGAACTTTTATTTACAGAGCCAGCGCTACCTTGTTCCGGAGTATGCTGGACACTTAGTGAGACTGGATTGTATGCCAATGCAGAATAACACACATTAAATAAAGTATATTATAGGATTATTCATAATGAAACTCATTTAGCAAAATTACCTTCCCCAACTTAGCCACTGGTCTAAAGATGGAACCCTTACAAGGCAGAACTTAAGTGTGCTAAATATACTTATGTGCAGACGTGATATGTTTTTGTCATTTATATTGTTACAGTAAATGATAATTTAGGATGGACGTGCAAGGTCTTCAATCTTCTGCTTCGATTTCAGCATTTCAGCACCATGGTCAGCGGCGTCATCCTCTTGTGACAGTGACACCCAGCGTTCATTGTTGGTATTAATCTAAATATTTACAATGATTCGCATTAATCACAACACAGGATTATTACAGGGTGTTTATTATATTAGATCAAGAATGATGATAGTTCACAGCATAAGCAGAACTATGTTTGATGAGTATTCAAAGGAACAGTTTCTGCACTCTGAGATCATTGATGATGTTTTGGTTTGTGTGGGTTTACATGGGTTTACATGGGTTTTCATGTCGTTAAAAATAGTTTTCATTGAGCTTTAATGGGCATATGGAAGGTGGTGTGTGAGTGATGGGGGATGTTTGGGCCCAGTCCAGAGATGACAGTCAAATCTCAGCTTCCATCATGCATCACTTGTTCTGTACATGTGGATTTGAGTGACAGCCGACCGCCCACACAGACAGGCAGTCCCCCTCTGAGGGATGTGAGAATATTTCAGCTCTATCAACAAGATCCTGCTGGCCCAACATGGGATTTTACACCTTTTGTTTGTGTGCATGCACTACAGCTGCATGAATACATCCCCCCTTATATACACACACATTCACACTCATGCACAAGGGCCATTCATATTCAGCAGAAATCAGTGCAGTCTAAGATGTTTTCTCTCAGAGAAAACCTGGAGGCTTAAGCTTTCAGATCTGTTTATGATCACACAGAACAAATATAGACATTGTCTCCAGTGCTCTCTTTAGGAATAGGTTAGAAAATATAGTGCTGTATAAAAGTGACCTCTTCTATATTTGAGTCTAGCTCTTAGATGGTGATTCTGCTGTTCTCCTTCCCTCTCTCGGTTAAGGTCCCTGTGCGGCACTTGTCTCTGGTCCTAATGAGCTGTCTACCTGTAAACAGCGCCTCGCCTCAGGCCAAGCACCAGCATCTTTAAAGCCCCAACAGACAGAGCACGACTAAAGACATACTGTGGTTTCAGCTGTTTTTTGTTGTACTTCACATTCATAGGCTGCTTTAGCTTCATCCACCAGACATTAGAGGACATTATACTTAACCATGTATTCATAGAACACCCATAAGATATCATATCAATACCAGCTCATAACATTTCACCATGTGTAGTTTCTCATGTCATAAAATTAACTTAACCAGCAGCTAAGAATAATATTGGGCTGTGTATTTTCATTGCATACAAAATACTGAGATCAGGGTTTCTTTAATTAGGAAAATGTGAACTGTAATGTGCTGTTAGATTTCCAGAATGTGGCCATATATAGTAGTCCTACAGCTGAAGTCTCAAGATACTTTGAATATTACATTTAAAAGAATATCATCATCAAATTATGTAACAGTCTTCCTGAGCATGAGCGGTGTGCGTCTTCTGTTCTAGTCTCTTGGCTGTACAAGTATTTCCTTTGCATTTGATTTATTCTACTTCCTTCATTTGACATCTGATTTATTTCCAATCCCCTGATGCATGTACAATATGTTTTGGTAATGACAGTGTGATTATGGTGCACATGCAGCTGTCAGCTGAGTCCTTTAGACTGAGTTAAACACCACAGACTGAACTCACATTCACTGGATTATTGCTATTGATAATCTTTTCCAATGAATTCATCTGGCACCGAACACCACGGCTCAACGTGAATGCATGTTTCATTTTCACATCTGCAGAAAATCTGATCTGCTTAAAGGGACATGTATCTGAGAAGAAAATACTGGCTGAGGCATCAATCCTATCTCGCAATGAAGATGAAGATAGTAGTTCAGGAGTAAATGCTCCATTCATTCAGCCACAAAGTCCCTATATATAACACTGGTAAATAATCCCAATCACTTTGTTTGTCTAACCTCTTGTGAATGAAGGTGTTGATTGAGCAGTCTTTTTTTTTACAATAGAACTGTTCGAAATACTACACTACTCTTAGAATTGACTAACATTTTACCCACTACCCAGTCTTTGAACTCACCCAGGTCTGCAAACAAATCTCATCAGCTATGCCCAGAATAGCATTTACAGTTAAACTGATCAAATAATGGGAACTAATATGTAAAACCATGTTTACCCATTCGCTGTCTCTCATTTGTGAACAAAGCCAAATTCATCCGTACAACAACATATTGATTTTTCTCTTATTGGAGCCAGGAAAGGTCAACTTCCTCACTTCCTCCTTCAACAGTGCATCTGGGTCTGAAGCACAAAGAGTGAGAAAAGTGAGTAAACAAAACACGACTAATCAAGTGATGAATGTAGGTCGTTAGTGGGAGAGTCGCCGTCACAGGAAGTTAAGACAAGGACACGATGCAGATCAAGACTCAATGAAGATCAAACTCAGCTCTCACGTCACGTCGGCAAGGAGCGGTCTAGTGTCATGCACCTGTGGCAGCCAAATTCATTTCATTTGCTGCGGCACTGTGTAGGAACAGCAAGAGAGAAACAACATCATCATCAGAGTGTCATCTTTAACAAAGGTGAAAGAACACAAACATGGAGGCTTGGCAGAAGTGACGTTTGTATTAACTGACTTGTTTGTTTGGTGACGGTTATTCTTTATTTCATGGGCCACTGGGACACATTATGTGCATTAGGCGTTGTCCACCATAATAGTTATTTGCAGGTCTGACGCAGAGACATAACATACAGACAACTATTCACTGTCTGTGGATGTTGAGAGGAAACTGGAGTACCCCGAGAGGACCCACAGAAACACAAGGATGACATGGCTACTCCAGCCAAATCAGATATACAATATTAATGGTCTTACTCAAGTGAAAATAAAAGTTGTACTAAGTCATTTTGATGGAAATACTTGTATTACAACTACACTGTCCACATCAATAGGTAATCTATGTATCAAAACAAAAGTGCCCAGTGCTGTGGCTCAACTGAGGTTTTAAAGGTGCATTTAGGGATGGTTGTCTGCAGACTGGCATCAGCATTACATTTGTGGCCACAAAAATGGGGCTCATTGGGTATTTTATATTGATTTGGAACCATTTTGTTTAAACACTCGAGCAATGAAATCCCAAGGCACTTAATTATTGTTCTCTATTCTGATGTTTAATGAACCTAAAGTGGTTTGCTGTGTCTCTGTGACTAAATACATTGATTTGCTGCCATGCTACTGGATATTAGCCATGTGTTAACTAGCAGTTGACTAGATAAATACCTAATAAAGTGAATGTCTTCTACTACTACTACTATACAGAATGCATCTTTGTGAGCATTAATACACACAGCCACTATAGTATCAAAATAGTTCTATTCATTTGAAGCTTTATTTATAATTAACTAAAATTAATTAGCAAATAAACAATCATATTTTTGGCCAGACTTTTTACAGGAGCATGATGTAACTACATTGTATCTACCTCATTAAGTACAATGTAACACACTGTAAATGCATACATAAAAAAATCTCACTCTCCTCCATCACCATCTCAGCCACAGAACCATCTCACTCTCCTCCATCACCATCTCAGCCACAGAACCCCCTCACTCTCCTCCATCACCATCTCAGCCACAGAACCATCTCACTCTCCTCCATCACCACCTCAGCCACAGAACCCTCTCCCTTTCCACCATCACCACTTCAGCCACAGAACCCTCTCACTCTCCACCATCACCACCTCAGCCACAGAACCCTCTCACTTTCCACCATCTCAGCCACAGAACTCTCACTCTCCTCCAAAACCACCTCAGCCACAGAACCCTCTCACACTTCTACATGGTATGACAGTTTGTTAAACAGTGTTTTACTTATTGTGGTAAATACAGTGTAGTTACATACCCCTGCCTTTCAGACCTGTGTGTGACAAAAAATGCAAGCTACACTATTCAACGACCTCTGTAGACGGTAGGTAACCAGGTCACAATCCATCAGCAGCCTTTGCAAGTCACTGCTGCACAGAGATTGACAAAGGAATAAAAGACGGGAAATTAGCTTGAGCCAATAAACCCAGACAATCCTCCTCAAGCTTGATTTTTGGCCCCTGTTGTCTTGTCAAACAAAACCAGTCTGATTGAGAGTACGTTATAGAAAGCAGTTCATTACTAATCTCACACTTTTACCTCTCCAATTCCTCATTTTTTAGTGTTGGTCCCAGGATTGAGCGGAAAAGAGTGGAAGAAAGAGATAAAGATCAGACCAACAGAGGCGTAACACAAATCAATGAAGGGATTGGGAATTGATGAAAAGAGAACATAACAATAAGGCCGGGAGATTTCTCTGTAATAAAGAGAGAAATGGCTCAGTGGCTTATACATCGAACCAGAGTCGGGACAGACAGGGTATTGTGAAGCTGATTGACAGCAGTGGGTCGACTCCAGGAGGAACCATTTGAATTTTCATTACATCCGAGATTGACTTAGGGCTCCTGTGGGTTGACACTGGCTCAAAAACTCAGACAAACAGAATGTAACCTGACTTGATTGGAGAGTTATGCGCTTGTGACTGACACCGACACAATGGGCCCTTGTTATGATTACAGTGACTGGACCAATAACTAGACAAGTATAGATTATAACTCATCTGTAACAGAGTAGAGCCGCCAATAATTGTACTCAAGTAAAAGATAATAAAAAGAATTAAGCTATTCTTACATGATACACAGAGGTGGGTAAAAGTACACTTTCTAGATTTAATCTCCTCATCTCTTCAGCAGCACCATCACACTCTCCTCCATCACCACCTCAGCCACAGAACCATCTCACTCTCCTCCTCACTCCAGCTCACTTTCCTCACCACCTCAGCCGCAGAATCAACTCAATTTCTTCCGCCCCATCATCACATCACCAGCAGAACTATCACCACCATAGCTACAGAACCATCTCACTCTTCTCAATCACCATCTTGGCTGTGAGTTTTGAGTGAGGGTGATAAAGCAAATAATATAAAAGGGTATTCATCTTTTGACCAGAGTTTGACCAGGAAGTGCCAGAGAAAGCCGTGTTGATAGTGTTTGTTGCCACATTAGTCTAAGTGTTCGATCACACTCTGAAGCCAAAGAAAAACCTGCAGATGATTTATTACATGTCTTGGTTGTTTTGCTGCTTTTCCCCCAAGATTTAATTAATTCCTCTCAACGAGCACTTTCAGTAGAGCCATGTAAAAGCCTTACACAAAACACAACAATAACATCCTTCGTGTTTGGATTCATGGTGACTTTCTCCTCAGACGAGCCTTCTGTCAGGCTGTTTTGACAGTCGGCAGCCCTTAGACTCAGAGGGAGGTGACATCACTGGGGGAGGGGGCCACCAGGGGCCACTGAGGAGCCTCGTCTGCGGTGCCGCTTTGACTGACAGAGCCATGGCCTCGTGCTCCCACAGCCAAGTGACGACTGACTATGCACTACTGACACAATCCCTCAAGCTGCTGTCCACAAACAGGAAAAACAGATCCCTGCATTGTGATCCAAACAGAGATTGTGTACACTCTCGGTGGACTATCTGTCACAAACACATACACAAAGAAGTCCCTTTTTGGTTGTAAATTTTAAATTCTGCTGTTTGCTGCTGAGGTAAGAAACACAAGGGGACCTTTATTATGCATTTATGCATCTTACCCCATTTTTATCATTTTATGTTTTAGAACTTAAGAAATATTGAGAATGTCTTTTTGGATGATGTTGCTTGCTCTCTGCTGCAAAACATCTTATATGCCTTAAATATTTGATTTCCACACTACACTACATTAGCATGAGTCCTAATCATCCTGTTGCCTCCAGGCACAGGGGTAACATGCAAACTACAGACAGAAATGTGCTGCCTGTTCCAGGAATTAAACCCAAGTCCTTCTTGCTGTGAGGCAAGAGTGCTAAACAATGTGCCACCTAACATGACATGAAAGAAAACTATAGCACGAGTAAATGACATTTTCAAATCATTCTATACACTGCTTCTGTGTGTGAACCTCATTTTACTGCATTTGTCAATGTTTGTTTTGTGATGACCCTTGGTGTGTGAGTTGACTTTCAGGGTGACACTCACAGCCAGCATCACTACATCACCCAGTGTCCTCTACTTCTCTCAATGACTCAGTGCCATCTGTGAGGCAAGGGCCCAAGTAGACCTTGAGCCAAATCTGTAGTCCTTATGCATCCACTAAATGTCATTTTATCATTAGTTCAGATTTAGGGAAAATTATGAAACTTTTTTGCTGCTGGCTGTGTGTTTGAAAAGCCATAGCTCTGTGCCTGGAGGCAGCAAACAGAGAAAAGAAGTGTGATTGATTCATGCTCCTTATGCAGCAATAAAAGTCAGACTTGGAGGAAATCAATGAAAGTTTGCAACAGTTGCCGCCGTACTGTGTATAGTATGCTATGATCACAGGGTTAGGCCAGGACAGCAATGAGCAAAAGTTTTGAATAAGACTTCACTTTATATTCTCAAGACTGCAGACGTTTGTCGGAATCTACATTTTGTGTTTTTGGTCAAAGTTTGGTTCATTATACAAAGCGACAGACGTGTGATAAGTGATCAAATAATGTAATGTCCTGTAAGACAACAAAGGTTGAATCTGTCCGTGACCTACAGCCTAGATATAACGATGAGTAAAACCTCAGGAGCAGGAAACACAGTGCATTTCTTTTCTAAAACCACCTTGCTACTACTTTCCATTGTTTACATTGTCAGTACAAGTAGAAGTGTGCAACACAAAGTGAGTGCGGCTAGCAGGGGGAAAGAGGGCCTTAATGGTACATGTGTCTAACTTGAATTTCTTTCAGCATAAAAAAGAAGAAATCATTCTAAAAGATAAAATGCTAGTGTAGAAGTGCAAAAAAACAAACAATATATATAATAATATAATATATCCAGTGATAATCCTACATACGTGTTTTTGACCCTTAGCCATGCCTTAATTACCCACAGTAGCGCACATGGAAAAACTGTACTTTTTTTCTAATTCTCTTTATAGGTAGACACAGCACTCTAAACAGGATAGATGGTGGCCAGGCTCCAAGCAGGCAGTAATGTGTCAAAGCGGGGCTGGTTCGAGGTCTGAGAGTCTGAGTGATTAAAGCAATGAATCATGAGTGTGGAGGACACAAACTGGCAATACACAGCAATCTGTCACTAAAACGAGAACGCAGGTTTGTGTGAGAGAGAAAAAGAGATGTCTTCAAGTAGATGTGCTGTTTATAAAAAGGTGTCTTCTCTTGTTTCTCTGGTTAAGACAAGCCTCATAAATCTAGGCTGAGGATCAGTGGGAGAGTCTACAGCAAATTTGTAAAACAGAGTTTGTGTCAAGCTCCAGACAGTTATTTCTAAAAAGGTGGGTGCACTTACATGTTATTGCACTAATAGATGTCTCAATAATTATAAAATCACAATGCCACAAGATTGTTTTAATCAATAAATTAGCCAGCGTTAGCCACACAATTTGGGAAACTGTGAAAGATGTGAATGTTCCTGCACACAATGTCAAGTTTTTTGTTGTTCAATGTAAAATGAACTGTATTATAACTTTGCTGAGTAAATAAGCTTGTTGCACCTGAATGCAGTATGTTATGTGTCCATTCAAGAAGCATCAGGTCCAGTATACGGCAGCATGAAGTGGGATTGATCGTGACACACACCGGCTGCCAGTGTGCCCATTGTCTGCTTCATTCCGACTAGAATAACACTATTAACAGTATATTACTAACACCTGCTGCTGATAGGAAGCACTGTTTATGTGAAGTGCTTCCTTCATTAACGATTTTGGCTGTACATAGAGATATGAATAATGGCCTGGTTTTATTTGGTTATTTGTTTGTTCATCACAGCCAAGCTTTTATATTAGATTAGTGAAAGCTTTGTTACTTTATATGATTTAGTTTATACTGGTCATGTGAGCTGTGATTGATTGGGTTGAGAACATTTGAATACCATTGTTTTACTCCATATTACTTCATTGTATACCACACATTTTTGGGGGTATATAATGGATTTCAAGGCAAAAGTAAAGAGGATTTGGGCCATTTGAAGACTAGAAAGTTGCAAAATGGTAAAATGCATGCATGTGTGTTATATGAGACCAGGCCGTGGAAAAGACTAGAAAATGGCGTTGAGGCCACCTGCAGATTTCTTCTTTCCCCCATACCAGGCCGGCACAGCTGCTGATCACAGAGGGCCAGACGAAACAGAAAGACTTCCTGATCACAGGCCTGGCCTCAGCAGGACGCCTCAGACTCAGGCTAAACCACAGAGGACTTTATTCCTAAAGATGTTCACTTCCATATTTTACAGCTGGTATATTAGCTCTTATTGTCGTTGTCAGAGGGCTTGACAGTGTCCAGAGGTTCCAGGTATCACCCGAGAAAAGATTTAGAACTGCAATCATATTTAAAAAAGGTAAATATTAATCATTATTTTTGCACATTTCACATTCTATTTTGGATTCATTTAAGATACATATACGATAGCAAACGCTCTTTAAGACAGGAACAAACCATTGGTGCCGGTTTTCGGGGGTTTCCAAAAACAAAAAAAAACTCCAGTCACTTTTTACATCTTCTGGCATTTAACCAAAGCCTTGACACCCTCACAGCCCAACACACATCTTCTCCAATCAGATATGTTGTTAAATGGTGGTAGCAATGATGCTTTTCTGGGTGTGTTTGTTGACATCTCTTTTAGGTGAATCTGCTTTGAGTTCATGGAGAGTACTACAACTCAACATAATTAAATTAAATTTGAAAAGTTGATGGGATAGACTAAGGTGTGCAGGATTTACCCAGGGCTAAACAGGGCTGAAAGAGTACTACACCAAAGACCAAACCAGAACTATATACAATGTCTAAAATGTAAATCTAAATAAAACTACAGATGACCACAAAAACAGGTCTATGTACCACCACTATTATCTGCACCACAGTTTGAGAACCCATGAAGTAGACCATTGGCCACAGTCAACCGTCAGAATATATTTGTGGTGATGTGTCTTAAGGGTGACATGATTAGAGCAGGAGAAACTGAGAACTGATGCCAGCATTTATGTCAAGCCTTCATTCCAAAAGTGAAAGTGAAATCGTCATGGAGAGCTTCAGAAATTATTTGTTGAGTTTATTTACCAACAGTCATTCAAATGCTTAGTACTTCGAAATAAAGCAAATGAAAAAGCTAACTGTCGTGGGCCCTTCATTGAGAAAGTGTAGAAAGAGACAAAGTATTCATCACATTTCTGTTGGTTTAGCATTTAACTGTTTTATGAAGAATATATTACATCATGTTTCATGTATCATGCATTTTTCTAACTGTAAACAAGGTAGTGTGTGTGATTTTAACAGATTTATTTGTATTTTTTGTTTTGACAATTTGATTTTTACGGCAGCAACAACGTCTCAAGTTGGGACCAGATCTGCATATGTGTTTTTTGATCAATGCATTCTGATAGTATTTCCACTTTTGACTTTGTATGCATTAGTCTTTGTCTGTAGGGAGGAGGTTCTGTTGGTAGCCCGCTATACCAAAAGCCATTTATCTAAATTAATCACGGGATTTCTTCTTAACTCAAAACTCATTTTTTTCATTTATGCACGCAATTATGGAAAAATGCAAAATGCAATTACCAGTTAAACAATTATTCATCGGGCTGTCCCTAAACCCAAAGGCAAATGTAACTTAAGGACAGGGCAGTTGCAGATATTGCCATCAGTATTTCATTCTAGTATCCACGCATCTATTTTTCTTGGTGTTGTTTGCAGCTGCAGCATCAGTTAAATCTCATTCTCGGGGGCAGCACCCTGTCAGCACTGATCGATCATTGGCGGCCCACCAGGTGACACTGACAAGTAGAAAATAGTTTGTGGGGGTGCGTGTGTGTGTGTGTGTGTGTGTGTGTAGAACGATCTGGATTTATCGCATGCTAACCTTAACTTATTGACATAGGCCATATGAATGCATGTAGGTGGAGGATTGATTATTTTGACAGTAGCTCTTGCTTGTGGTATTGTTTGGCAGCAGTAGTTGGCTGAGAGCTGAAACATTTGAGAGTGAAATGGATGGATTATATCTGTAGACACCTGTTCATCCAGACAAACCCAGATCTGCCAATATGTAGCTGGCTTCCAACCTCCCATATTTGGTCGAGATAAGCTGCACTGACACACTGACTCCCGTGTGGTTTAGTGGGATAGAAAATATACATATATTCTTCACGATGCTTTATAAATCTCACATTTCCTACGAGAACTGCCCACTCACTCTTGGCCTGTGATATACAACAGATCTATTACCATATGTTCGAGGGAGTATTAAGATAAATCACCTGTATTTTTATAAGAATTACAAACAACTTCATGTCCACAGTTATTCTTCCTACTACAGATGCACCTTTTTCAGTCCCAATAGTAGGGCTGGGAATCACAGATATGATACGTAATACATGGGTCACAGTATGATGATATCACACTATGGCGATACTGCAATAACCAATATATTGCATGTGATAACCAACAATATATTACATCTTTTAAAAGAACTAATACTGTTTTTTAATTGTATTCCAATACATTGATAATCTTTTTCATAAAATACAGATTTGTTAGAAACGGTGAATACTTTACAGATTTCAATTTTGTGAAATATACAAAATATGATTCTGATATATCGATACAGCAGCCTGCAATATCGATACAGTATCACGATATATCAGAATATCAAAATTGTGTCCCACCTCTACCCAATACTAATGCTGATAGTTTTGTGGACACCCAATATCCTCCAATACCAATGCAAAATCTCTCCTTTTTCATTAATTCTAAAGTATATGTCAAACTTTTGCATGTTTGTTTGTACTTTGGACATCAATATACTCAAAAAGATTAGAAAATTACCTAATATTTTCTGTCTATGTCATACCACTAGATGGAGTAGTGAGTCTTGACATTTGCTATTAGTGTGAAATAGGGACAGCTATATAGGTACAATTTTAACAGGACACAGATAATTGCAAATTCGCTAAAGCTTTTGGTCCAACGTGTGATGATCACTAATGTACTAGCTTACCAATACAAAATACATACTAACGGCTAAAGTTCTGCATATTCTGAAAATAAAGATTTGGATTTAGAAAAGGCACTAATAGCCGTGACCTCTAACCTCCTCAGACAGCTATGATCTGTTTATTCCTTTCGGCCAATTAATGGAAACAGCAGCTTTAACCACAGTGTCCATTTGTGTGTCTGATGTTACTCCATTCTCTTCTCTCGGTTTAAACTCCCATTAAGCATTCACTCTAAATGACTGTGGTATTTCAGACAATTTGAGGGCACTCTCGGGGAGAAAGGACAGTGCGATCGAGTGTGGCACCGAGCTAATTGAAGTCCGCTGACACCATTAGCCAAGTGCCATCAGGCTGATAGTCACTCGTATAACAAGAGGCTGAGGGTCCAGGCACATAGACCGGTAAATGATGAACAACACCACTCTGTCTCACAGGTCAGATCATGTTGCCCTTACCAAGATGGAGGGTGGAAGAAGGGCATTGAGGTGGATCAGGACTTAATATTTAGACAAAATGGAATTAGATATTTTTTATTATATGGAAAAAAAACTTTGGAATACATGCTTGCAATTTCAGTTCAGACAGACATAAAAAGAGGCACTGGTTTTATTTATAAGGTCATTGAAGGTGACCTGCTAGCTTCTGTCACACTTTGCACGTTATCTCTGTGACCCATGCTAATGCATTATGGCTGCTGGCAGGCTTGAGAGGTTTAGGGCCCAGCTGTGAAAAAGTGTATACGAAGAACAGCTGTGCCTGTACTGGGAGTATTAATCAGCTAAGGTACCAACCATTTATATCAATCCCATCAAACACAATAGCTTTTTATATATAACAACTAATATTTAATCCACCAAGTCCAAAAGAATGGCATCTCAACAGGTTTCTTACATGCTGAGCTGTGCCACATATTCCTCTGTGTGCAGGGAATTTGATCTGGCTGTGACTTCTGACTGACTTTTATTCCCCAGGGCTGTCCTGCTTTCACACTATAAGGCGAAGAGGTGAGGCATCTCAATGAATGGAAATGCTCTTATAAAGCTGAAAGACAATCCTCCAGGACTAATAAGGGCTAATGGGGATCTAAATGACTGGACAAAGAGGAACAGGAACACAGTGTCAAAATAAAAGCTGGCAGAAAAGTGGGTAGTTTAAATTGTGAACCCTTCTCATGCATCGATACATTTGTTGTGCAGGAAGACCTTGTAATCCAGAGGCACAGATGTTAATGTAACAAGGATTTTCTGAGAAATGTTGCCAGAACTACCGCTCGCTGGACAATGTATCTATTTTAAACACCTGTAAACCCTAGACATAGTTGTTTGTGAAAATCAGTCAATTTCTGAGATACCCAGAATAGATTCAGGTTTCAGTTTATTTGTCATATGCACATTCAAAAAATGTAATGAAATGCTTTGGATCGGAAGAACCGTTAGACTCGCTGAGATACTCATGAAGTACTACTAACATGCAATAATAGTACATGGTAAAAAGTGTGTAAAAAAAAGAGATAAGTAGCAATA
>JAVQKC010156350.1:5000-29457 GCA_036025475.1 Philypnodon macrostomus
CAATAGTAGTTGAGTTTTGCTTTAGTCCCTCCCCTGACTTCATAGAACAAGGTCAGACTGTCAATTAAAAGTATTTTCGACCTTTAAAGCTGTATTCCTAAAATAAGAAATTGTTTAAAAAATACCTGTGATAATGATTATTTTACTTTAGTCCCTCCCTTGGCCTCCATGGCAACATCAAATCAGAGTTTTGATAAGACAAGAGAAAACTTGACCAATATAGTCCCGCCATGGCCTTTATGGATCATCAAAATGTGTGGTCAAAGTGCAGGAGGGACTAAAGTAAAAAAATATATAATAATAACAAAAAATAATAAGCATTTAAAGACTATATAATAAATCAAACAATTGAAAACATCAGGAATACAGCTTTTGACATTAGCCCTGGTTTTGCTAGCATGTGAATTATTACAGTGCAGAAATATGATGCATCAAAATCTCTGAAAAAAAAAACAAACTAACAGAAAAACAACATTACCAAAAACATCTCATGCTAACCTGAAGGGAGGGAAACGTCCACTCATAAACTGCTGGCCATATATGCAACAGGCAACAGGCAATAGCATGACCACTGTGGGATATTGTTCCTCCATGCACTGTATCTAACCCAGTTACAAGTCATTTCCTGGCATCATCTTTACTGATTTAATTTTGTGCAGCATGAGCAACATAATTAGTAGCTTTGACACAGTTTGAACACTGAATGTCGTGAAGCTGTGAACAACACCATTTTCATGGCAGAATAAGGCGCTAAAAACATCAAAATGAACGCACTGAGTGACAAAGATTTCCCTTTAAATACCTACATCACACCGGAAATTGAATTTATGATTTTGATGTGATTTCATTGTTGTTTGTCAAGATTTATTCTCCTTTATTTAAGAGGAATGTAGAACAGTTGGAAGTCCCCTATTCAAACAAGCACTGGGGCATTCAGAAGTCTGCTGTAAGTGTATTATAGTTATGATATAATTATATTTAGGAAAATGAGGAAGTGCAGATAATGTCATTTACAGATTAAAATAAGACTCACTGTTCACTGTTTATAGTAAGAGACTGTTTATAGTAAGAGACTGTTTATAGTGAGAGACTGTTTATAGTGAGAGACTGTTAATAGTGAGAGAGAGATATTTGTGACTGTGTGTTGGGCCATTATAACAAATAAACCTTTAGATTTTCTATAAAATCTCATTCAGTTCTGTACAATAATGTGACTACTGACTTAGTATATATGGTTCAGTATTGTTTATGGTGGTGTGTGCAATGCAGGGTCTTGGTTTTACAGATGAAAATTAATTTCATTTTCATATTTATTTATTCTTTTATTTCCTTCTGCAAGACTATTAGGTTCAAAAATGGCTGGTACCTACACCAGCAACTATGGGTCTCAAGTCAGCCATTGAACTCATATGGCAAACTTGCAATTACCTGCAGGTTTGTATACAGTTAAATGAAATGACTGCTTTACAAGTTACAGCCAGAACCATCACATCTCATCCTCCCATCACCACCTCAACAGCATTACTAGCTCACTCTCTTCACCCCCATCACCACTTGAGGAGCAGAACCATTTCACTCTCTCCCCTGATGACCAAAACCAGCTGACTCTGTTCCTCCCCGTCACCATGTGGGAGAACATCCATCTCACTCTCTTCACCTTAAGGAGCAAAACCATCTCACTATCTCCCTCCCCATCATCACCTGAGAAGCAGAACCATCTTCCTCTCTTTGTCACTATCACTACCAGAGAAGCACAACCATCTCACTCTTTTCACCCCATCTCCACTTGAGGAGAAGAAACATCTGACTCTTTTTTCACCCCATCACCACCTCAACATCTCACTCTCTTCCTCACCATCACCACCTGAGGAGGAGAACCATTTCACTATCTTCCTCCTCATCACCACATAAGAAGCAGAACCTTCTCACTCTGTTGCTCCCCATCTCCGCCTGAGGAGCAGAGTCATGTCACTCTTTTTCTTCCCATCACCACTTGAGAAGAACTATCTCACCCTTTTTTTCAACCCCATCACTACCTCAGCAGATCAACATCTCACTCTCTTTGTCACTATCACTACCAGAGAAGCACAACCATCTCACTCTTTTTACCCCCTCTCCACTTGAGGAGAAGAAACATCTGTCTCTTTTTTCACCCCATCATCACCTCAACATCTCACTCTCTTCCTCGACATCTCCACCTGAGGAGCAGAACCATTTTCCTCTCCATCACCGCTTTAGCAATTCAACTGTCACTCTACAAAGCTTCCACAGCTCATGGTTGTTGCAAAGGCCTTGTGTGTAATACATTAGCAGATTTCATTAATATCATTATAGGCCTAACAATGCACAAAAGAAGCCATTTAATCAGTCTGAATGGAGCTGAGATAACGGTTTTTATCATTTATTATTGTGTTGAGTTCATTTTAACAGAGACAGAATATTTCATTTGTTTAAAGGTCAGCTCTACCTGGTGTATTGTCCTGGTGAGGGGTTAGCCGCTGGGCAAACACAAACGTATTATAATATTACATTATTTTTGCTCATTAGATTATATACTGTCTGAGATATGTGTCTTCAGGCTGTCCTTTGCTTTTAGACTTAAATCAGATCCTCTCCCCCCATAGCAGTTATGAAATAATATAGTTACGAAATAATATAATTAGTAAATGACAACACAAATGAGGTATTCCAGACAATGAATACTTCTAGTCTAGACTAGCAAGGGTATGACCTTGATATGGAACAGAACAAAAACAGCACTAAATCCAATTTAGATTGAGCAAATAAACTACATGTAGGGTGCATGGTGGTTAGCTCTCCTGCCTTCCATCAAGAAGGTTGTAGGTTTGATTTTTGATTTAGACCTTAGCTGTGGATGTGACCCAGCTGGAGGTGATTGTAGCCCAGCTTGCTGTGGATGTGGCCTAGTCAGGTGTGGATATGGCCCAGGTGGAAGTAGATGTAGCCCAGGAACAGGTGGTTGTAGCCCAGCTAGCTGTGGATGTAGCCCAGGTAGCAGTGATTGTAGAACCAGAAGGTGTAAAACTCCCAGGAAAGGTTTAGACAGTTCTTAATATTTACCTGGTGGTAGCAGAGTAGAGAAAGTACTTGGCTGGGTAGAATGTGGGTAGTGTCTTGCCCAGGGACACAACAGCAGTATGCACAGGTTGGAGCGGTATTCAAACCACCAAGTTCCGGTGATATAGGCTTCACTGCTGCTACCTTTATTTGGCCAACAACTCAGAACTCTGGCTTTAAATGAATAATAATAAACAAAAGTGGACCACCAATTTCCTTATTTCCAGTCTCATTTTCTTTTGGTTGAAATTGATTTGCCCTAACAGCGTCCTCCTGACTCAATTCACGCAGTTCACCTCACTGGCTATTGAGCAAATGCACATATCCTGACCTCATTATTGTGTTGAAAATGATTGTATCCCGAATGACCTACTTTCCCCACATGCGATCTGATAAATATCCAATGAAAGATATGGAAATACAAACAGGTAGTGTTGCATTTTGCCATTAGACCTGTATCCAATTGAGGAGGCTTACGGGGCACTTGCGGCTGGCTTTTCTCGCCTATGGGGCTCACTCGCAATTTCATGCTTTGCATTCCTCAAGTGCCTGAGAAATACTATAGGGTTAGGGTTAAATAAGCAACCCTCTGCCCTTGAGTGCATAATATCTGATTTGAATGTGTTTTTGTGGAGACAGCTACACTTGCTAAGGCACTAGGATAGGACATTTGTTCTATCAAGACATGACTGGTGTTGTGTTGTGACAGTTTGCTGGAGAATTGGTAGTCTGCCCGCACCTGTTTGGATATTGTGTGGTCCGGGACAGAGATGGGTGGTGTCAAAT
This sequence comes from Philypnodon macrostomus, assembly GCA_036025475.1. NCBI lineage: Eukaryota > Metazoa > Chordata > Actinopteri > Gobiiformes > Eleotridae > Philypnodon > Philypnodon macrostomus. The sequence goes on from JAVQKC010156350.1 coordinate 8,865, forward strand.
AAAGCTTTAATATTGTTGGGGACGTGTTGTGGCCATTTTGTGACAAGCTGGATACTGTCATGTTGTTGTTGAGACCTTGGATCTGAAAACAGCCATTGAAAAATATATTTGTCACATACAGACCCATGGATGCACACATACATGGGTATTTTATTTCTGTTTACTGTAGATAACTCACAAAAGATTTCTTCTAAGCATACTTTTAGAGGTCAACTCAAGGTTAAAACTGTCAACTGGATGTATTTTGTGGACAGGAAGATGTTTTGTCGCTCATTGAAGACTGAAAGTGGAAGTCTAAAGGAAGGGAATATGTGTAAATCATAGTAGTGCTTTTGTATACGTACAGGTAGGTAGATTTACACTCTTCTACTCTTTGGGATAGGATAGACACTAGAACAATGTGAAGATGAAGAGCAGGAATCATTCTGACAACCAGTTATGTAACCAGGACAAAAACTCATTGAGATTACAGGTCTCTTTTGCTAGAGTGTCCTGGCCAAGAGTCAGCAGCTCAACCGTATGCTCACACGCTCACAAATGACATACACCAACTCACTCTCTCTCCCCCGAGGACCAAAACCAGTTGAGAAGCAGAACCATCTCACTATCTTCCTCCTCATCACCACAATAAATGCAAAGTAAGACAAAAGGAGACAGAATGAACTAAACCAATTATGTAAAGGATTTAGTTTAGTTCAGTTAAAAGTGTCAAATGATGCCAGTTCTTTCAGTTTCAAAATCTGCCGTTCATTCCAAGAATAAGATGCAGACTGTAGCTGCTGCTGCTCCTCAGCTCAGTGAGGTGATGGCGATACGGCGGGAGCAGTCCGAGGATGATACTAGTGTTCCAGTCTCTGGGTTGACAAGGAAGAACAACCCACAGGACACAGTGATGAGTCAATGACATAAAGTCAGTTATAAAACACAGAGTCCAAGGCATGCAAAGAATCATATAAATACAAAATGTGTTACTTTAAACTGTACCTCAAACCAGGACTAACCCATGTGGTCTGGGTTACACAATACTGTTTTACGTATATGTAACAATAAAGGCACTCTACTTCACTTTAGCAAACTTCAGTTGCTTAGTCGATTCATCAGTGAGTCAATTAGTCATTTAAATACATAAATAAAGCTGGTCTAATACAGTACTTCATAACTATAGTTTGTCATTGTATTCAAGATAAGATAATAATCTTTCTTAATATGTTTTGTTATCAATATTACGTCACTTGTTTGTGTTACACTCTGACAAGCCCCAATCCTTCACAGCACTGGCTTAGTCAATGAAATATTCTGCTGAGAATATCTTCAGTCGACTACAGCCCTACAACTCTGTATGACATTTCCACTCACGCCTAATTCTTTTCTTGTCTGGGATATGTGTCTTTTGGCTTTTAGACAGAAAACATGTGAGCGTCAATCAGATCCTTAGTTTTTACACACACACTGTAGGTGTTAGAGACTGTGCAACTCTTCCATGTCTGTCTAAGCAGCCCAGTGTTCTTCATAAACTCTCAGATAATTGTAGCCTGAAGGAAGCTGGGACGATAGGGGCTAAAGACTTAATGACTACAGGGCTGTTAATGTGAAGAGAAGGGTAAGAGGAAGATAAGCATCACACCTCTCCTTCATAGACAGCCTCTTCTGAGTGTCCTTGATCGAGGTCAGACTGAGTTTAGGGAGAAATAGGTTGCAGCCATAAACCATCAGAGTGTATTTTTAGCAGATGAGACACACCGGGGCAGTTGGGGGTCTGTGTCTCGATGTCGATTCAGTGTCCTATAACTGAAGATTTGTCATTGCCCACTTTAGTACATGCTGACATATAAAGTTGATTTGCAGGTTCAATAACAGACTGGTTTGTCTCAGTGCCATTATCAAAAAAGGGCAGTCTGTCTCACGACCATTTAGAACCGCCTAGTCAAATTGTGCCACATTTTTGTCTGTCCACTGACCATAATAAACCCAGCTGGTGCAGGGTCAGTGATATTTTGTTCTGACTGTCTCGTTCCCATAGAAGCTCTCCTTCCATTTTGCTAATATTACCTATACCAGTTCAGCACATGTATCTAGCCATGCCACAGCATCCACATACATACATTTTGCTTAATGTTAATGATTTGCTAGTGAAGAAATCAAAATAGAAGCGTTGACCTACAATACTATCCTGATCACATTTTGTCTATTCAACTTTCTATTATCACAGCAGATACCAGAGAAAAGTATGTTCTGATCTCCAGCCTGTGTTTGGTTTGGGTCTGTCTGAATCAACACCAACAGTAATCCTCAAAACTAATCTCGGCCACGTGAGCAGACTAAATATCACAATGGACTGGGCCATTTAAACACCATTACACGTGAATTCAATGTTAGATTATGTGCTAACTGAGATAAAAGAAACATATTGAAGTTTAACTAGCAAAATATATGTGGCCTGTTTCAAGTCAAATATAAGTCAACAATAATAATAGATATGGCTTACACTTTCACACACACGCCTTTCAAGATACCCAAAGTGCTTTACAATTAAGTCCATTATTCATTCACTCCATCTACTGGTGGTGGTGAACTACTTCTGTAGCCACAGCTGCCCAACGGACGCTCCGACTACCACCAAACATCAATCACACAACCACATTCATTCATAGGCAATGTGGGTTAAGTGTTATGCCCAGGGACACAACGGCAGTATACACTCGGGCAGGGATTCGAACCGGTGACCCTCTGGTCACGCTTACCCACTGCACCAATGGAAGTGAGTATTTTAAAAATCTTTATCTAAACTCTTAATCCTTGCCTATTCATCTCAAAGTCAAAAGTATTACCAGTATTAAACTTCTTCTGAGCCAGTGGGATGGCCTGTCAGTGAGTTGTTGTGGGGTGAATGAAGCTTCCTTCACCTTCCACAAGAGAAAAAAATAAATAAAAAGTGAAAAAACAGCCTCTCCTCTTTAACTAGAAAATAAAATTGAAATATAAAACTTGCAAATAGAATAGGTATATTAAAAAGTCTATCGTACCAGAAATTATTGACATAATTTGTACCCCCATATTAAATGACGTTATTAAAATATATCTATTTTCTTCATACACGCATAATAGGGTTACCCAGTTAACCCAGTCTAGGTCAAGTGCATAAAAAATAATATATATTTACTTTGACAACAGTATCAGGAAAAAAGAACAACTGATGAGTCAGGCTGTCATAGAACATTACACAATATAGGGACTCCTATATTCTGTCTCATCAACTGTATTATACTGTATCTTAGCAGATAAACACGTCTTTGAAAGGAAAAGAATTGTGATTAGAATATATAAGCAAGATGGCTGGTGTATATAGACATAAGACAAAAAACATTTAAGTTATGACTGGTCAGGTAAGATGGATTTTAGTAGATATATAGTATAGTCTTTATTGGCAAGATGTATATTCACTTTGGGCTCTTGGCAATTTCCTGGTTCATGATCCAGTGTTGTGCTTTTGTCTGACAAGAAATAATAATCATAATAATCATAATAATCATAATAATAATGCATCATACTTATATAGCACTTTTTAGAACACTCAAAAACGCTTTGCAATTACATTATTCATTCACTCCATAGCCACAGCTGCCCTGGGGCAGTCTGACAGAAGCGTGGCTGCCATTTTATGCCTACGGGCCCTCCAACCACCAAACACCAATCCCACAACCATTCATAGGCATGTGCGTTAAGTATCTTTCCCAGGGACACAATGACAGTATGACAGTTCGTCAGTATGTCAGCCAGTATGCTCAGGCAAGGACTCGAACTGACAACCCTCTGGTTGCACAGCGAGCGCCTACCCACTGCACCACTGTCGCCCCATTTGAAGAAAGCGTGCCTCAGGAGAATCAGCAACAGGCTGCCAAATTCATCCAAACAATACACAGTGAATGCCAGTGAATGAAATAAATAAATAATGTGTTTTGACCTGCCTGTACATATCCTGGCTGCCTGGGTCGACCCTTCACCGAAATGTCTTGGTTAGTTCTCCTTGTTATGTACGCAGCTCACAAACATGTCCTGACTGAGTGGGGAGGGCACGACCAATCATAGGGCTCTGTATGACATGGAGGTAATAATATTTGAAAGTTGTTGGTATTGTATTATTCCACCAGCAATTGCTTTGGACTGATTGGTTTGAAACAAAAAGAAGAAATAGGTTGATGAAAACTATGACATCTTAGTTTGAAATTTTGAATGATAACACACAGCTGAAGTTGTTTGTCTTTTCAAGTACCATTTAAAATAAAATGAGAGGTCTAAACAAGGTCTGAACATGGATTAAATATGGTTTAAACCAAGTCTAAACACAGTCAAAACCAAGCTCCTCTACCTCTCTCTAAGACTATCATTATAAAGAGTCATTTGGACCCTGCCACAGTTTGAGAACCACTGTATTAAATGGCATGTATTGAGCTAATATTTTATTATTGTATTTTTCTATTGAAGATTTAGACAAAGCATCTAAATTTCCTAATAAAATAAACACCAGAACTTTGCTTTTGTAACCCCAGGCTGGGTCAACTATACACAACGTGATGGACACTTTGACCAGTAGTCAGAAACTAACATGGATATTTAGTTTACCCTGTCATTTTCTAATAATTATACCACTGTATAAGATTTACCTTTCCACTTTATATTTGATCTCAAATATAACCACACCATTTGCCCTTTCTATAGCTCTGAGCTTGTCCTGTTGGGAATGTAGAGGAGTCATTTTTGGGGGGCAGCAGTTGGAGCCAAAGCCCCATGGGAACTTCACAAGTGCAGCAGTCCGCCTCAGGCAGCCCAGAGTCCACCAGAATCCATGGTGTATGGTTTGAGATGAGTGGCGGGTTGCTGTTGGTAAATCCAGCAGATACAGACTGTTGGGCCACAGTGCTGACAATAACAGCCATAGGTTTAACACGAGGGAATTCACTTTCCAATCGCGCATAGAAAAGGTTAATGGAAAGTTGGTCCTATCTCGTTACATCATGGAGGTTGGAATGGTCTCATTGGGTGTGCACTATAAGTGAAATAAACTAGGCCTGTGCTGTCGTCCCCGACAGCAAGGTGTATATCGGCGAAATGGCCCCATATGTCCGCCACAACTGGCACCAACGGACACCTTAATCAAATATTGTGAGATTTTGAAGGGTTAACGAGCAATTAAGAGGCCCTGCCCCCACACCATGACAAACATGGGAAGGTCTCTTTGACTTTTTTGATTTGTCTGGATGTTTGTGAAGAATAATTTTGCCAAATGTTGTACATTTCCCTAAAACTACATTCATCTTTCAGTCTATAGGGGGCGCTATAGAGGTAACTGCCATCATATTGGTCAGATGTGTTCAGGGCCGGGGGGTAATTAGGTTTTGAGCCTAATCGGGCAAAGTATGTACAAGTTAGAGGCTGTCAAATATACCTGACCTCCCAATTTCAATCCAAAATGGCCGACTTCCTGTTTGTTGTAGGGTGGGGTCATAATAATATTTTATGTTGGGTACACTGTGGAGAATCTCTGTACCAAGATTCATTGCTCTCTGCCAAAGTAAGTGTGTCCAGGGTCCCATAGGCGTCATAAACATGGGGGCGCTATAGAGGCATTCTTTATTTGACCTTTATTTCATTTGTAATTTGCATATGTACATTAAGTATACAACTGCCTGGATCACTGTGCAATTTCATGCAATTTCGTTTATGTTCAGAACGATTAATGGCTGAATAAAAGTGCGTCTAGGCATTAATTTGTTAATTATTTAATTATCATTAATTGTAGAAGTACCAAACTCAATCCAGTTCAGCGTGTTCCTGATATATAACTGTCTACAAAAGTTATTGTGTTCACAGTTTTGGCCCGTAATTGATTAATTACTTAATTCATCGTAGAATTACCAATCCAGTTCTTTATGATACCTGTGTGCAAAAGATCCGGCAATTCATTTTTGTAGCAACGTGATTCCAGAATATTGTTGTTTCACCGTTATAAATACTTGTGAAATTCTGCCTTAATTGAGACATCAGCCTAACTGTCCAACATCACAAAAAACTATTTTTCTGCCTCAGTTTCTATTTGGAAAGAAAAATAAACCCTTCTTGTTGAAATCATGTTATCACCAGATTTGATTGGTTTGGTTGATAACGTGACTCAAAACATTATGATTGGAGTTAGATGATTAAATTCAACCCAGATTGTTTTCACACATTATAAAAGTACATTTTAACACAGTTCTCTTTTCTTTCTACTCTGTTCTCCCCCTGCTCCCCCACTTCCTTCACCATCAATGTCAACTAAAGAGGGGGTTGACCGAAAAGGCCAGTACAAAGACTTCGTCCGCCCCACCCACTGACCTCCTTCCACCCTCCGCTGGGCACTCATTTCTAACTATTACCCCACTCCAAGTCTTTTGATTAGGGTAAAAAAGAAGAGACACAAAGGGCTAATTATGGGATACAACTAGTGAGGCTGTGCGGCTCACCTTTGGGACGGTCCCCTTCCCGTCCCACCCTGCACCTCTCTGTGTTTGTCTTTGGTCTGCTGCTTCAGAACAGAGCCTCTAATCTAGTGACTGGTCAGCGAGGCAAAGAGTCTCCGTCTCAGACTCTTTTGTCTGTTATTAAACCACATGTAGTACTAGACAGATAGAATTACTGTCCCGTCCAAGGATTACATGATTTAGTTCTGACAACTGTTCAACTGTTTATTTGTTCCTATTTAGTTAATAGGCTAATATTCAGAAATGCCATTGGTGATTTGACAATAGCATTCCTCATTTGATCTGTTCTGTAAGAGTTTTTAAAACAATTCTATTTGCCAAATCATGCAAATATTTTCAAGTATTTGAAAACCAGCAAACTGAAATTCTTTATATAAATAAATACACTGCCAAAATCTGGAGTTCTCTGATTTATATTTATTCTATTTACTTCTGACCAGGTCTAACTAATCCTGTTCAATACACTTATTTTGCACGTTGCACATTCAATATCTTTCCATTACGATCAACAATCCGCTTCTGCCTCTCATCTGTGTTTTGATTGGTCAGTAATATGAGCTCGCAGTCTAATCCTAAATAAGTACAATGTTGTTTGGGATGCTGTACTTGTAATAGCTGCTTTCACAGCAGATTTACTTAGTTAGGATTATTGATTGTTCAGGAGGATAGACTGCACTACGGTCCCTTTCCGAGATCGAGCTGTAATTAAAGAACACCATCTGTGCTACACAAGTCTGAATTAGCAGATTTACTTTCACACAAACATGTATGCCAGCTTCAAAGAGTGACTAACTATTTTCTCACTATCTTCTGTTTAAACCAGGCAGAAGGAGACACAAGCTTCAAAAAGAAACATGTCTAGTCATGAAATCACTGACACAGTTCAATCAGAGCCAGTTGAAACCCAAGAGCTTTGCTTCATGGCCAACATGCCATTGTTATTCTACCACTGTATGACGAAACCTTTGAATGTGATGGACAGAAAGCTGCTTAGATGCAACTGAGGGGAAAGTTTTCTCTGTTTCCTCTAGAGACCTGCTGAGACACGTTGTTGGACAGAGAAGTGCAAATCTGTAAAAGACTTCTCATCTGATTTCTACTGATTTGAATAAAATCAACCAATTGAATAAAATATGCCATGAGTCTGGTGCTTTAATAAAACGACTTCAACACATTTTGAGTCTGAATTTTCACCTATATTGATTGTACATTGCTTAAAGGTCCTATACTATGATTTTATTTGCATATTTCAGTGTATTCTGGATACACTTGGGTTACCATTTTACATTTTGCAAGATCAAACACACAATACTTCTATCTAATATTATCTAATATATAGCTGAACACATATCTTCTCCGGTCAGATTGGTTGTTAAATGGTGGTAGCAACAACTAAACAACTAAAAGCTCAGAAATGATTTTGCACAGTATAAGGACCTTTAGTAGTAGTAAAACTTGCAGAGGTTGTTAAAATTTCATTCATTTTTGTCACATCTTTAGCTAATACATCTTAATCCACTTCTACAAACCAGACACAGAACCAAACCACCTGTGTCTCATTACCATCGAGCCAAACATTTGTATTGGCCCCACACAGAGCCTGCTGGGTGCAACATCCTGGAAACAAGTAAGACCAGAATTAAATATCTCAGCAATGTGAACTGATCATATGAGCTTATACCTGCATGGCCAAACTTAAAGACCCGTACATGCAAAGAGTCCTTTATAAATGAAGGTTTTAGTTTGTTCATTATTCTTTTGAGTCCATCGACAGTTTGCTGTGCCAGGGGCTGAATTATAACAGTGTAGGCTGTGATCTAAATATATAAGGATTCAAGAAGTTCTACGGGGTAAAAATCTCAAGAAGGTTACTAACTCAAATTTCGCATTTTCTTTGTATTTCCATCTGATTTATAACTGTATTTTTCATTTATCATACGTGCACATATAAAAATGTAAGGCTTCAAAAGTCCAACTAATCCAGAAGTCTGAGTGAGCATCATTTTTCTTGTTTTGTTTTTACTTCCCTGATCCTCCTCTCAATTTGAATATTTACAGATTGAAATCCCGGCCTGACTGATGCCCATCTTCCTTCTTCACTGTTCCTCCTGTGGATTACCCTAGACCTCCCTGTTGCCCCTCAGATGTAGACCTGCTTCTTCTCAACTCCTATAGCCTCATTTCTCACCCCTACGTGTGTGTGTAAGGTACTTTTCACAAGTACACGAGTGTGTGTTGGGGGCCCAAGGAGTGAGCATTAAGTTTTGAGATTTAACAGGAATGTTTGGGGATCATGTGTTTCACGTTTCACCTCGGGTTTGGAGGTATAGTAGCAGTTGGGAGAGGGGGTGAGAATGAGGGTAGATAGGGGTATAAGAGGGCCGCACGGGGTAAATCTGTCCGCTCCTGGAAGAATTTGATCCCCCTTCTTGAATCACTCTTCTCAACTGTGTCTTGTTCTGTCCGTCACTGAACAATGAGGCTGGGGTAACATTGCCCCTCCTGCTGCCCCTGCACGTCCCATACTTATCCCACTTCCACACAAACTGCCCCGCTCGCACGCCCTTACCACAGGCTCTCTCTCTCCCTTTTCTTTGTCTTTTCTTCACGCCCTGTCGTCTCCTGTCCATTTAGCAGACAGACCTCCACCACCCAACACCTGATTCCAACCCAGCATTCCTCAAAAGGATCTCGGTATTAAGAACAAACATTGTCTGCATCCCGTTTATTGTCCCCTATTCACATGTATAATGTATGTAAAGGGGTCATGAGCACTCCAGTCTGAAGGAATAAAAACACTCATCTTTTCAGGGTTTTAAAAAAAGATGTAGGGTGCAGCAGTAAGGTTGTGGGTTCAACTCCCAGGTCGATCAATTTGGCACAGCCAAGTTAAGGTACACTGTATGGTCCCTGTAGGAAAATGTGCATTTGATCCATCCCTCCGTGCCATGGGAGAACCTGTAAGGTGCAGTGGGTGACCATGTGCAGCACCAAGGCACCCATCTCCAGATCTTCAGCCAGAATCTTGGTCAGGATTAGCTGGAGGATTAGCCTATTGTGCATGTTTGAGGTTGATGGGGAAAACTGGGGTAGCTGGAGAAAAAATACCCAGACACAGGGAGACATCTACACTGTCTGGTCTGGGACTCAAACCCAGGACCTGATTGCTGTGAGGCGACAGTTCTGACCACTTTGCCACCGTGCCATAGAAGTAAATAAATGGTTGTCTGAGTATGTCTCTGTGTCAGCACGGTGTGACCACTGTACCCCATAAATATTGTGACCCAACTTTCTGTCTGAGTAGTTGTCTCATTTTTTCCAGGCTAATTTGTAACTAGTGTTTCTGGAGGACTTGTGCTAAAGCTTTTATTCTTAATATACCCATTCATCTTTCCTTGCCTCCTTCGTAAAGATTGTCAGTGCAAGTGATATTACACGTCAAAAAGCAAGCCTCATTGTAAATTCATGACCTTAACATCAGAGCAACTTTCTCGAACTTGATAAAACTTCCTTTGTTTGAAAATCAAATTAAGTCCACAAATGAATTGAAGTTTACAGCAACCAATATTTTTTTCCTTTATTCCAATCTCACATATTTTTCCCTTTCCCTCAAACATATAAGATCCATTAGTGCCATGTATCATTAAACCTCCCTGTGTGGAAGATGTGGGTTTGTGTGGTCGTGTTAGTTTTTCTACGGCGAAAATACAATCATTTCCCTTTGCTAAGAGCCCTTAATGGACTGGAATGGGCACTCCGAGGCTCATTAGTATTAGCCAGCTTCCTACTCTCCGTTAATGGAGAAATGCTCTTTATATTTATAATGCTTTTACAGGGGAGGCACGATCAATATCATAATCTACACGACTGTGGAGGAATATGAAGTTGGTTTGAAAAAAAATAAAATAACAACAGAAAGAAAACACTTGGAGAAGGGAGTGGTTGCTGTCACCATATGTAAATGAGAGATGCTTTATTTAGTTTGGAAGTTTGAACGTCAGAGAAACTTTTGAAGGTTTAACACTACCTATGGTTTCTATAAAATGTATCACTGTATAGTTTTTAAAATGAAGGCTTGTGTTGTTTTCAGTAGAAGTTTTGAACGTTTTAATTGATCACACTAGTGTCACACTATTTGTACCATTTCTATCATATGAGGACGGTATATGCTTAGCCTTAGCCCAGCTGACATGTGCACGAGTGCATGTTTGATAAGAGGTAAGTGGGTACTGGGTGCTAAATCTGAAGGGGCTTCCCCAACACCCCTGTCCCCTGTATGAGAGATTTTCTCTTGTGTTATCGCTGCTGTTGAGAAGTGTGAGCCAGGGACCAATGTCAATAAGAAATCCCTTCATCAGTCTTCAGCTGTTGCTAAAACAACATAACATTTGTTCTAAAACTGAACCTAGACCACAAAATACTAAAACATCAAATAAGAGATTTAGACGTTATCTAACCTGAGTTACACCAGTGCAATCACAAACTCATCTCAGCTCTTTATAGGAAAACCACAGAGTGTTATTTCAGTTAGAGCTCTTTACACACCAACTCACTCTCACTTGTGTAAGTGTTGCTGCTGCGGGACAAGAGTGAAAATAATTTTGCTATGACTAACATCACATACAGTAGAACACATAGTGCACATATAAAGTAAGCAAACAGCATAAACAACACTAACCATGGGACAATTGAACAATCAAACTATATTTTCAGTCAATACATTTTTTATGTTGTACTGTAATGCATTCATGTTGGATTATCTAGTGGAGAATAGTTTAAATGTAATAAATCAGTTGACTGCACATACTAACTGTGGGCATGTCCCTAACTTGAGAGACCTGTGAGTGTCTATTGGACCTTCAGTCTATTATAATGATCATAAAGTCTGGATCTTCATACGGGATATGGGATATCGCTGTTCACAAGTCACACCATTCACATTCATGTTTAATATGGCATACTGTTTTTCATATCATTTAAATAATATTGGGCCTCAATACAGTTTGTACTAGCCATATGGTTGTTTTTTCTTCCAAATCAACATTGAGCGATAACTGTACCATGACCCCATGGTGCTGTCACTCAAGTGTCTTACTTCAAACTGGTGCAAGACAGACCTCTGCAGCTGAGTGATCAGGACAGCTTAAATCATTAGCAATTGTTACTGACCAAAAAGCACATTTGAAACTAATAATTTAAAATGTGGTGCCTGTAACTGATAGTGCAAAGCTATATTTAAATTTTACATGTTAATCTATAGATAATTCTGCAATATTTTCAATTATGATGGGCTTGATACTGTAGAGCATAAGTATGGTCAACCAAAACTCATTTTTCATCTGAGCAAAGCAGCCCCTTGTCTGCCTTTGTTTGCTCAGGTTTCTGAGGCTGATCTCTGGGTAAATATATCATTATAGCAGCTTTAAAGGTGTTTTAGTTTTTTGTGGATTCTTGAAAAAGCTTTTTACAAATGAGAGTACCATCATCGCTAATGGACGCAATGCAAACCGAACACACCACACTATGTGCTTAGAGAGTGATGAATTCAGCCCAGAGGAAGAAGGAGCTTCTCCACTCCACATAAATAACAGTCACTGAAGCAGCAGCAGGAATATGCATGTAATGTGCATGGACTGTCTCCAACACATTGACCCTACACGTCCCTAATAAATAAAGATAAGCTAACACACAACACATTAGCAGCGCTCAGCTTCTGCTGGACGCACTGTTCAAACAGTCACTCACTTTTATGTTTGTCTGTCTCTACCTGCTCTACAGGCACAGGACAAACGTTTGTTCCACTTCTGCTATTCTGCCATTCATTCAAAGGCCATATTAAGTAACATGTTTTAAACAACACTAAACATATCATATATATATCATATATAATCTATAACAACAGAGAAATGCCATATAATATTATTATTATCATTTTCCAGTAGTGTGATTATATTACTGCATTGCATGTGTGTGATATACAGTGATTGCTCATGTGAACACATGCTGGGGAACAGTTTACAGAGTTCAAGTGCCCACTCTTTACAATAATCCTTATCCTCAGCAGCAGCCTCTCTGTGCTCCACACCACAGTCACACACATACAAAACACACACATTTTGTCCTTATCCTCAGCTCAGCAGCAGCCTCTCTCTGCTCCACACCACAGTCACACATACAAACACACACATTGTGTCTTCTGACCTGTGGCATTTACAGTAATATTTGTCCATTATGAAGCTCATCATGCTGCATCAGAGTAACTGTGTAGACTTTGTGTAGCTCTGTGTGGGCTCCAGTAGGTGCTGCTGCTGAGCAGTGCACTTGACATTGGTGTGAGTGTGTCTATAATCTGGGCTCAGGACCAGCCTCTTGTCAGAGACAAGACCACGGCTCATCACATCTCCCGCACCTGATCATCAAACAGATATGTAAAAATAAGCCTTTTATATTATAGGTGTATTATGTGACATTTGTTACAAAACCCTTTTCACAAAATCTGTTCTAGATAAGAGAAAAGATAGAAGTCACAAAACTAGTATAAAAAATCTAAGTATTAATTTGGCTAATCGGAACTGATCAGACTATTTGATTGTGAACCGCTCACTTAGGAGTTGGCTAATCCCTCATGATCTGTCCCAGAACAAGGCCACCACAAAATGCCTGCTCTAATTATTCTGACTTTATATCTTGTGGGAAATGTTGAAGAAGTCAAAAACTTTTTTGCTATCGCCATTATTCATTTTTTGTGAGTTCAAAATGTTGATTCTCTTCTCCACCCCCCACCAAGTTAAACCATCTGTCTAGGAATCCAGCTTGAACTTCATAGACTTTGGGGACCTTTAAGACGAGAAGAAAAAAGTCCCCAGTGCAAATAAACCTTAAATTATTGTTTTTTTAAATATTAAAACCACACAAACACATAAAACACATTAGTCAGTTTACAAAATGTATTAGGAGAAAATGCAAAGGACTCTCAAATTTGTACGCTGTATTTCTCTGTTATTTATATTCCTATTGTGTTAATCAAATGTACTATACATCTCACTCTCAAGTACCACACAGAAGTATGCATATGGCTGTTATATAGTATTGTAGAGGAATAATTCCCTTTAAGCCATTGTCTATACCTTTTGTCTAAGCTACATATGTACAGTAGACATTAACCCTATAGTCACTCTGTGCTAGGGTGCCATGGGCCAGCAGCCACTGACAAGGTTAAGCTGTTTAGAGTAGGTGAGGAGATTACACAGCTTATTATCCACATCTCTCTCTCTCTCTCCGTCCCACCATCCTGCCCCCTCCCGCAGGCTGGCCGCATGGGGCCGCTTCGAAATTTAATACCATGTCTACAACCAGATAAGGATTTCTTATGGACAGATTAACAATATGCCCATTGTTTGTGGAGCAGGCAGACGCAGGCAGGATAGGCTGTAAAAGAAAGTCTGAAGTGGGCTGTTGGTGAATTTGGGAAAAAATATAAGAATGTGAACAGGAGCGTCTTAAAGGAATTCAAGAATCTGGAGTCATATGGCACTCTCAGGTCAAGCAGCAGCATACCTCTCTGTAACAGGAGAGCAGGGCAGGCTTGTCAGAGCCAAATTGCCCTCAAACCCACTGACAAGGAGTGTCAGCAGAGACCAGAGTGGGACCCTCTCATGCCAGGGTTAATCACTTACAATTACAGAGAGGAGGAGCAAACTGTGATAGCTCCACGCTCCAGTGTGTTGGCTGCACTCCTCCAATTCTAGTCCATTCTCCAAACTGGTTGATGTCACAGTGGCAGTGTGTGTCAGCCAGAGCAGAAGTAACTGTTCGAGACATAATGGTCGGAGTGTGCCCCGACTGCACTAGGATTACAGTGTGGGATCCAAGAAGTGATGAGGCTTTGAGGGTCTCTAAAAAACCCCTTTGGTTCAATTCCCCTATAAGTATTGACTCTGCATTAGTTAATAACATCAGTATACAGCAAACAAAAGGTAGGTTGATTCTTTATCAAAATTAAAACTGAATATGTATTACTATTTTTGCCATTCCTCTGAGGTTGAACAATAAACATATCTAGGATTGGTTTTGCATCTACATGAGCATATGTGTGCTGTGTCACTGCTGTGTGACTGCTGTGTCACTGCTGTGTCACTGCTGTGTCACATGCTAAAGATATGCTCTGATAACAAGTGTGTATTCACATGGTGACAGTTGACAGCTGTTTTTTCCTTTAATAAGATTAAGCTAAAGAAATTAGTTGTGCACTCTTTAATCTGCCATTTAACAGAGGGGGCCACCTGGGGCCTGCCTGATCCTGTCCACTCTGAAGGACTAATCTGAGGAGCTCTGATTCACACAAGGATGGGCCCAGCACAGCTCACACAAACCAGAGTCTTATAGAAAAAGAGCGTATATAATTATAGAACAGACTGTAGTGTGTTGTTGCTCGGATTTAAAATATTCTCTATTTTAATGTGTTCTATGTTTTAATCAGATAAACTCACACTTTCAGAATGATATGTAGGTGCAGTATTTGGCAAACTACATTGATAGGAGTGTACTTTCACATTGGTTTCCAAAGTTCCTATTTGGCTTGATCCAATTATGTCAAGCCAAACCAAGCCCTGGTTTGAGAGCGTTTTGCAATAGGGACAGATCTTGATACATTTACATTGTGAGTCGGAACAACAGCTCTCACCCTTGTTTCCTATTAGTAGTGGCCTTTACACACAGGTTGCCATAGTTTCCCAACTGAAGGAAGCGGCCTGTAGAAATCGGCTCTGGCACTGTTGTACAAATGAGCCTTTTACTCACATTTGGGCCAGTGCCCAGAAACCACAGTTTGGAGGGAGTATCACCTTACCCCTGCCCACTGGCGGAAAGAAGCCTATATTATAGCTGTGCACTGCCTCACCTGTCACCTCCTTTTCTCTGTGGCTCCTGCTCCTGCCGCTCCTGTCATCTCCATCAGGATCTCCTCTGTCCTCCGCGCCTGCTTCCCTTCTCATGCTCTGCTTCGTCTACACACTCTCCAATTTAACAGATTGCCATCAGAGAACTGGAATCGAAAGAGAAATGTCACATCGTCTCCTGCTATTGGCCATGCATCCCTCAAATCAGTTGTGACAGCTTCCTATTACGCTGTTTACCTGCCCGAAGGCGGAGGCAGACGTACTCCAACCATCCTCAAATCTGCTTGATCTGGGGGCAACCACAAGACTATGCAAAAAGCTACTTTGGGCCCATACGCTCTGTGGTTTATAATGCCTACTGTTATTTCAGTTTGGATAACTCCGGGAATGAGCACCAGATGGGAAAGTTATCATGGATGCTCAGATGTTTATGACAAGGAATAAACAGGCCATGCTTTCAAATATACTGACTATATACTCACAAATTCAAGGGACTGCAATTGAATTTACGCTGTCTCTGAGATCAACTTTTAGCTAAAAAATTATGGTGAGGAGTCATCATCATCATTTGAACTTTTCTTCCCAAAAACACAATCACATTACACCTACTTCAAGCTAACACAAATGCATAATTGACTTGCCACGTTCACAAATTGAAGACAAACCTGCTGAAGTTCTGAAGTGAAATGTGTCAAAAGGTATTTACTATGCGCAAGAATTTACCAAGAATGGTCCAGAAAATATTCACCATGCAACCATTCTGTGGGCCTGAGGTCAGAGAACAATGGCCACACTGATTTAAGTTGAGAACAATCAAGGTCTGCACAAAATATCAAACCTCGAACAGCAGAATACTGGAACAGTCCATTAAGGACAATTTCTCTCATTGTTTATATTCCACTAATTCATGCATGTATTGAAATCGGTCAGCCTGTTAGGGATGCTACTGTGAATGGCCATTGTGAACAGGTAACAATTTTAGAATGAGTAAACAGGCACATGTATTTCAGCACCTCAGGCTAAAATATCTGGCCACGGGAACTTCCTATTGTCTCAGGCTGTTATCATAGGTCACAGGTCACAGAGATTAGATTGTCTGGAACATGGAAGAATTTAGCAAGTGACAAAAACAGGGTCCTTACATCTGCTGCCTACTTCCTGGATGTTTGGGGCAAAATACTTATATGTAAAAAAATTTTGATCATCTACATTTCAATGAGTGGAAGTGCAGTACTAGTAAACCGCACTTGAGGCCAGATTTTGAGGGAAGACTTTGAGAACTCTCTAGAATCTGCTCATTAGTTAATTGAAAATATGTGTTCTGGCATACATAATTGAAAAGTGGGTTTGTGGGTTAACTACAGAACACAAGAGGAAAATCCTTAAATGTGTATTATGAAAGTTAAACATCAAAAATAAAAAAATAAAAAGTATCTGACTGTAAATAGGTCTAGAGGCAGAGGAGGCAGTAAAACTCAAACTCAAAGTGTTAACCCACAAACTCTGATTTGATGTTGCTGTAGAGGCGGGGGCAGGGACTAAAGTAAACTTACAGACTACAGCTTTAACAGAAGGAAGGCACTGCATAATGTTAGATACAAAATGATAAAGAATGCCAATAAAATAAGCTTGAAAATAAAAAATAAAATACAATTTGTAAAGCATTTTTAACACCTCCATGCTGCACAGGCCTACAATTCCAAAATATGTGAATCTTGTTTTCAGTGATAATCTAATCCTTTACAAGCTGCAATAAGGTGTTATTCTGGGCCTTATCTCATCAACAGACTGAAGTGATGTTAAATTTGTCACATTTTACATAAACAGAACAGCACAGACTAAACAGTGTGGACTTGTCAAATCTACAACACACGTGGTTTACATTAAGATTAAGTATAAACCTTTAGAGCAATGGCATCACAGTCGGTTGATTCTGAATGAAAATAAAGACTTATCATTACACTGCAGTGAGTATTTGTATTGCTGTATTTGATATAATAGGTGTGCTTCACTTTCAACTGCTGTAGAGATACACAATCACCCGAACCAACATAATGTATCCAAATTCACACTACGGCTACAGTCTCGATTTAGTACAGTGGATAACACAACAACCCAAGCAGGTAAAGAACATAGTCCAGTTTTGAAGGACATTTTTTTGGACACGCCCACTCAGATGTTGTTGTAGGTTCCCCGGTGAGCCCTGGTCTTTAGCGGTGGTTATCTGAACAGGGCCAACATGACCCACGCAGCTCCTTTACACTCGCTGCAGAGACTTCCGAGACTTCTCACTTGTCTGTTTGGCATGAGCCCAGAGAGCATCTGTCATTGTGACTTCAAGTGACCAGGTTTAGCCCCAAGCTGATGAATAATAAAGAAATGTGTGCTATTATTCATGCTACAATGCTGTTGTGTTCTGTTCGAGACTATCCATCTCCGAGAAGGGACAAAATGCTGCTGAAATTGTAGAGAATGATTTAATCATTTTTTAAATATGTACTCATTCAGGATGTCATTATCAAAGGAAAGGTTCATTTGGACACATAAGGCATGTTGTAGTTTATAACACAGTCGTATAGTGAACGTGTTTGTATGCAGACTTAATTAGAGAATGGCACTTTCCCAGAGTGTGGTGGTGAAGTATCAAACTCCTTTTTATTCCTTCCACACGTGTTGTGTCTTTCAGCGGTGCTGCTTTGGGCTGGTGACAGATGAACCATGCCCTGTGCAGGGTTTCCCTGCGCTGACCAAACTGATCACTTGTCACACGAGCATTAGGACGGCCGCTGTGTGTGCTCTACAGTGAAGTGCTGCGCTGGCCCTCTGCCCGATTCAGAAAGAGCCCTCTGGAATCAGAGCAGCCAGGACTCAGTCACTGAGGAATATTTACAGAGCGTCTTGATGCTGCATGGTCTGTACTTACAATACCATTTATGAATGGATTCATTTCTAGACTTTTAAATGAGATGACTTCACACATAAGCTAGTCGAGGACTTCTACTGATACTCTTCAGCATATCACGGTAAATTATACAAAGTTCGTTATTTATGACATTTTGAATGACAATGTTATTTATCATATTATTAAATGGCCTTGTCCTCAGGAATTAAATTACATTTTCCTATGTATTGGCCCCACTGGATTTTAGTGCATCTCTGTATGAACATATGACCATTGAGCTCCAGGTAAAGACTGAGAAACACACAATAGATGTCTTAGCGAGTTACAATGTCATAACAACAAACTTAAGCCCAGAAGACATGTGACACAGCGAGCCACAGAAGCTGTAAGTTAGAAATAATAATTTTTGAGTTTATGTAACGTCTGACTGAGTGACAGCTCAACAAAGAGGTGAAAGAGGAGTGGGATTGTGTTAAAGAGGAAAGATCACGCTAAATGCTCTTAGCAGCAGTGATCGGAGGCTGGCTGACCTGAAGATTACAGGTGGTTATTGACACAGTGGGGGGTCTCTGACAGACTCTCTTTAGAGGAGTGGGCTATAGTCCCTTCAGGCCAGACATACCTGAGACACTCACACAAGGTGAGCTAGAGCCCTCTGCGGCCTCTCCCCGGGCTCAGGAAAACACATGGAGACAGAGTAATAGGCCAATTACCAGTGATTTGTACTGCAGTGGGTGGTGAGCGAGGGCCGCTGACCTGTCACTGCCAGACAAATTTGTGGAATCACAATAATGCATTGTCATGGTGGATTTAAAGCTCTGTGGATTGAGTTTCAGCTCGGCCATTGTGACAGAGGAAGGGGTCTTGAAACCCACCTTCTTTCTTTCAGTTAAATAAAGCGCATTGGAGCCTACTAAACTAGCCATACATATTATAAATTACACCTTGTAAAATGTCTGATCTGTATTTTTGGCGTAACCTCTATCCATTACTTCTTTGTTGGATACTTTCCAGTCAGCGTGTTGACCAACTCAGACAGAACAAGATTTGTCCCAATTGACGTACACTGCCACAAAAATGATGAATACAATCTATGTGTTTTACGCTTCTTTGCTGTCTCTTATATACACATTCTATAAATCAAATCCTTGGAGGAGTTGCACACTTGTCTCACACGCCGATATCTCCAGCTCTATAACCTGTGCCCCTTTGAAGACCTAAAAGTGCTTTCTGACACTCCTGACCACATTGATTTTTGAGTCTATCCTATGTTTTGATTTTAAGGATAGTCACATCACAGAGCAGGCCAGGCTGATGCACAAGAGCAGTGCTTTATACTCAGGTGTCCGAGCATTAGCATTTAGGCACAATCAGTCTTCACAGTGCAGTCGATTGGCACGCAGGTTCTCATACTGTACCCAGCCACAGGGAATAAGATACCCACAAGTGGTCTTTATGGCAGGAAGTGTGGCTTTCTTCTTCAGCAGTCACATGTGTAGTGGAAATGTTTGCAGACGCATTAGAACAACCTGAATGTAGGGTTAAATGTTGCCGTGTTGAAATACATCAGACAGGTTAGTGTTTGTTTGTGTGGCCTCAGTGAGTGATGTTAATGTGTATCAGGGTCAAGTAGGAAACTGGAGTGTAATTATGTAACAGGTTTATTAGAGATAATTGTGTTCACCTTTCAAGTAGTTTAGCTTTCATCTGAGAAACAACCATCTCTATTCAGTAAAAGGGCAGCGCTGACGGTTGGGCCTCAACTGTAAAGGATCTCGACACAAACTGCATCTGATTTGCAAATTGATAGTGAGCTGTAAAATTATATGTAAAAAAAGGAGATTGATTTTCTTAAAAATACTAAATGATGCCAACTCACACTAGAATATATTGAGAAGTCACTTTATTTAATTTATTACCAATAGACTGTAATTCAAACACACACCCAAAGTTGTGTTTTGTTTAGTTCATGCAGGTTTCAGTAATTCAAACACACACCCAAAGTTGAGTTTTGTTTAGTTCATGCATGTTTCAGTAATTCAAACACACACACACAAAGTTGTGTTTTGTTTAGTTCATGCATGTTTTAGTAATTCAAACACACACCCAAAGTTGTGTTTTGTTTAATTCATGCATGTTTGAGTAATTCAAACACACACCCAAAGTTGTGTTTTGTTTAATTCATGCATGTTTGAGTAATTCAAACACACACACCCAAAGTTGTGTTTTGTTTAGTTCATGCATGTTTCAGTAATTCAAACACACACCCAAAGTTGTGT
>JAVQKC010156355.1:0-16968 GCA_036025475.1 Philypnodon macrostomus
GTGGCTGCCAGTTTGCGCCTCTGACCACCACCAAACACCAATCACACAACCACATTCATTCATAGGCAATGTGGGTTAAGTGTCCCCCCAAGTGTCTTGGGGACTCGAACCACCGACCCTCTGGTTGAAGGACGAGCGCCTACCCACTGCGCCACTGCCGCTCCACTATATCACTATTAAATTTGCTGAAACATTACATGTTATCTGCAACAAAAGACTAGGATTATTTAGCAAACTTTATATTTAGACCAGTCAACTGAATTAACCAAATGTAACACCTGACCATAAAATAAGGCATTGATATTGACCACATCAATTATAAAACCTCTTTGACTTTGAATGTTACTTCTTCTCTCTTCTCTCTGCTTCACACAAGCAATAGCCACATCATCCTCTTCAATGATTAAGACGCTGGTAAATGTTCGAACACTCTCCTCTCTAGCAGCCCCCTGACATGTGAGAGATACCACGCAGTAAACACCACACGCAAATAGAAAACGCCACTAAAAACTTCTAAGCTACTTCTGCATGCCCCCCGACTGACACTATTGAAGCTGTACTGGGTCAAACAACAGATGAAACCATCACAATGATGGATCTGAAACTCAATGCTCAAAGTTTTTCCAACAGCTTTCCCCACATTCATCATAATCCTAAAAAACATAATTTTTCTTTCTGTCCATGTGGCTCACTGTAGCTGCCACGGGTACAGGTATAGCTCATAGTGCACAGGACTCTTTGGCAGGTCAAATCATGATTTTTCTAAGAGATAGCTTTAACCCACACATTCTAGATTGTATTAATGTGAAATAGTCCATGGTAGTCGAATGCACATCATTTCTAGTTGGACTGATCTACTTAAGTAAACTGAGACAATGAATGATTACTGCACAATTTCTTCAGAAACTTTATTTTTTTTTCAGTGTAGGCACAGTTTCTGACCTGGTTTAGTATTGCTTTTAACCTGATTTTGACTGATTTAGTCCTGGTTCAGAACTAATTTACCTCTTTGTTGTGGTTTAGACTATGTCCTTGTAGACCAGGCTTATTTACGGTTTAGGCCTGGTTTAGACCTGGTAGTCTCTGTTTTGTCATTTTTATGATCAATCATTCTGCATGGGTGTTTAATTCTTGTTCAGATCAGAGTTGACCCTGGTTTAGGCTTATTAAAAATGGTACTTGGAAAGACAAAATGTTTTTTGATGTACAGTACAATTTGTTTTTGTGGTGTTTTAAAAGAGGAAAAGACGCATAGTAGCTGGCTATAATAACTGAATGAACTCATCCTCTTGCTTGCCAAAGTCAGATCCTGAAGTGCTCCCGGAAAGAACCGCCCTGAGTTTAGTTTAGGATTAAAGTAACTGACTCCCTCTAGTGGTGAAGACTCGTTTGAAACTAGAATAGATGTTGATTTGTCTATTTGCAGGTTTTGCATTTGAGATTGTCTACACAAATAAAGTCTATAAAATAAAACTATTATTATATTATTAAGCTATGGTATAAGTTGTCTCACTATTGTCACTATCAGGTAATGTGTGTCTCAAATGTGTTTGAAGTGTACCTAAGAAAGTGGCCAGTGAGTATAGCCTATTGTATTACAAAAACATAAATAAGCCCGTATTTAAGCCCTTATTTATATATATATATATATATAAAACATTACTATACAAAGCCAACAGTCAGACAAGAATGAGAAGGGGACCAAAGTTTTCCTTGACTTCCTCTGTGATTTTGTTGGCTGAGGGTACATACAATATGATCTGAAACAGAACCCCACAAGAAACAATACTGTATTCTACCAAACATATTATCTATGTAAATAAATAGATTAATTTTTAACGGCATAAACAAATCAAGCAAAGGAAGTGCTCCAAACACACTGGGCTTGTTTAGTTCTGGATTAAATTGCTTCTTGTCCAGTTACTTCCCTTCTTCTATTCTCATAACAATTCTGTCCTTTTTTCCCATCAGCCCCTGGGGGGTCTGGGAAACATATGACATCACCAAAGGTCTTGAGTCAAAAATCACACAGCTTAACCCGCAGCCAGTGAAAGACAGGCATTTCCTGTTTCAGACCATAAACAATAATCTATATTTAACTAGATATACACATTTACATACCAGGGCTTTTCTCTTAGCACAACTATGACAAAGTCTGGATAATGTTAGAAAATATAGTACCGTGTAAATGTTGCAAGTAGGTGTTTACATTACAAGTAGGTGTAGACATTATTAACTTTTGACTTTGTTATTAAAACCATATTTAACCACAAACCTGATCTCAGCATCACTGAGTCCACATAGACCACACAGGCCTTTTGGAACTATACAAATGGACTTTTGAAGGTATAGTGTGGTCATGATTAAGAGGTTTCTTCGTCTAAGTGCTCATTTTGGATTTTGTATAAAAAATTTTGAAAATTAAATAAATTGCATATTTTGGTAATTTACCAGCATGTCTTCAAACTTGCCACAAACATTTGCAGAGAACTGTATATTACATTTATTTGCATGTAATTTAATAGTCAATATAAATGCTATCTTCCTTACCTTCTGTGATGCCTTTTAGAGCCTTCTTATTGTTGGCTGCAGCTAATAAGCACAAAGTCCTGCACATTGACTGACTGTTCCCCATGTTTTTATATTCTCAAAACACCAGAGTGAAAAGACTGGACTTCTATCTTCATGTGTTTTCTGAAACTGTGCTTTTTTTTCTATTTATTTTGAAGTGAATCCCGCCTGAAATTTGAAGAAGTGTAAACATGAGCCACGTGGTTTTTGTTATCTCTTTATTCTGTCCAATAAAGTGTAACCTGAGGAGGGGAGGTCGTTGGCTCGTGTCTCTGTGTGTCCGTGTGTGTGTGTGTGTGTGCATGCGAGTGACTGTGGAGACCGTTAGATACACAAAGACTGGGACGGGGGTTGCTCTAAAAGGTAAAAGAAGGAGGGTCTGGTAATATTCCTGTCCTTGAGCAAGTGGAGAGCAGAATACAAGCTTGCACATGCACATATTCAAGTAACTGCAAGCAACAGCAACAAGGATTAAGCCTTTTTACTGTGTGTTTCCGATTATTGCATCTGATAAAATAGAGAAGATTAATATGGAGATTTCAATGTACACAGTAGTCTAGTCTAGTCTAGTCTGTATGTCTAAATTGCATAAACTGTGAAAATATATGTTGGTCCATGTTCATGAAGCAGCTCATTCTGCCGTACACCAAGATCCTCACTCTAGTGTTACTCATTAACATCATGCCACCTTAACATGTGAATCTAGCACACGGTCTGTTTGTAGCTGTACTGACTCAAGATGAAATTGTGCCACGAGCTTGCTGCCCTGACCATACAGTCTTTGCTGACTTTGAACTTCAGACTATTCACAGAATGTCACAATCACGTATCAGGTTGTAATATATATGGGCTTTTTTTAGGTACTAAAAGATCACAATGATAATGTTAATAAATTGAGAGTTATTGAAAAAATAACTCTGTCAGGACCAAGAGTGTGTATGTAATTATGTATAAGCATAAAATTGTGCATCTTAAAATATTTAATTGAAAATATAAAGTATATAATATAATAAGTAATAGTAATATAAAGCTCCTTCTGCAAAATGAGTTACGTTTGGTTTTAAGTTCTCAACTGAATGACTTTGATCCATGCTGCAGCCCTGTGTAGTATCTGTTTGTATCCAGTAGGTGGCGTTCACACTCAATTCTCAGGAGTACCAAAAGTAGGCTCTATTTCTGACTTGCGTAGATTCAGTTGGTGTGTGTTCAAGTGCTCACTCATAATCTGAATGTTTTAGGCAACATTTGCATATGCATCAAGTCAAAAACAGGATTTATGCTCAGTATTTATAGGCTACATATAAATGATTAAATAATGTATATTTAGTTTGCTAATGTCCAATGCATAAAAATATAGCTTACATACAAAGCCAGGCAAATATGTGGACACTTTCTAATTCAAATGGACAGGCACTGTATGTAAAAGCCCCAAAACGTATTTTGCTTACATGCAGTGATTAATAGATGTGTTCAATAACTTATAGCCATGTAGTTATTGCCTAGTTCAAGTTGAGTTGCTATTTTATGTTCATAGTTTCCTAACCAGAGGTGGGTAGTACTCAGTTACATTTACTCAGTTACATTTACTTGAGGAACTTTTTATAGAGTAGCTTTACTGCACAATACTTTTGACTTTTACTTGAGTAATAATATTTTGAAGTCACTGTACTCTTATCTTGGAAATCTAGAAAGAGTAAGAGTACTTTTACCCACCTCTGTGTGTCATGTAAGAACAGCTTTATGTGAAAAATTCGAAATTTTGTTTCTTGTGCCTTAATCTTTGAAAATAATATTTACATTTTTAGTTTATCTTTTGAAAATATCAAAATCTGTTTTTTTTTTGTTTTTTTTGCCAGATTGCCACAAAATTAAACAGATAATCAGGATTTGAGTAGTTTTTTTCACCAGTACTTTTCCACTCTTACTTGAGTAATTATGCGAATGAGTACTTTTTAACTTTTACTTGAGTAACAGTACTCTTATGTGAATAAAATGATACTCTAATACTACTCTATCCACTTCTGCTCCTAATCTTATCTGAAATCTTTGTCAAAGTATTCAGTGTCGTGTTTCAAGTGCTGTTGGGTCACGCTAATAGTAACCAGACATTCTTCAAGATCAGCACGTCAAAACACACAGCCTCCTTTACGTCTGTCTGTCCAAAAATCTGATTAGACTGCTGAATCTTTTTAACCTAATCGGGGACATCTGCTTGTTTTCTGTGTACCCATATAAATCTGCTTTGAGTGTGACATCATTGACCCAGACTGTAGCAAGCTCAGAAGACAGGATGCCAAACATTCCTTGAATACTCAAGGATCTCAATACTGTGCGCAGGCCTGGACCTCGAGCTAATGGAAAAATACAAGCTGTGTTTAGGGTCATAAGGAGCAGAAGGCGCAGTGTCAAGTCAAAGGTATCTGGCTTCTGGCATATGTGGAAATATCATGTTGCGTACACATTTTTCACACCATTTTTTTTTTACATAATATTTACTTCCTATAATAATAATGCATTAGTTTTATACAGCGCTTTTCTCAAGACTCAAAGACGCTTTACATTACATTATTCATTCACTCCACAGTCACACCGACAGAGGGGGTGGCTCATTCATAGGCAATGCGGGTTAAGTGTCTTGCCCAGGGACACAACGACAGGGTGTGCTTGGACGGGGACTCGGACCACCGACCCTCTGGTTGAAGGGCGAGCACCTACAAACTGCACCACTGCCGCCTTAATAGAGTATTGTAAGGTATTTATTGTTGATCCTGTTTGCGCTCAGGTCACAGGTAAATGGAGGTCTTAGGTGGGCAACAACCTATAAGAATGTCAGACAATGGTAGAAATATACTAGTTAAGGACTTTTCATTCAAGCCACAGCGATATCACAGTTTATCATGAAAGTGAGGTATTTCAGTAGAACCGGGTGATGGTCTTCTGTTTTTAAGTTAAATAGCTAGCTTTGTTTGTGACTATTGTAATGTTGTTGGGAGCTTCAATATTTGTTCGTTAGAATCTCCCTTTGTTCTGTTAAATAAATAGACTTCATGGTGGCTAAATTGTTTCTAATCATCTGGCTGACTGGAGCTTGGACTGGCAACTATGGGCCTTGGACAGAGCACAGAGTTGACAATTAAAGAGGCAGATAATTATTGACTGTCAGATTCTCCTAAAAATGTCCAGCCAGAGCACCCGGGGAGAACCCACATTAACACAAGGAGGCTGTACACACTCCACTCAGAGAGCTTGTGCATTGGCCTGCCTGAAGACCAAGTGCTTACCGAGGGTCTAAGAACAAGAGATGCACCTTTTAGTTTTAGTTCTACGTCTGTAAAGCCATTTATAGAATGAGGTATTGGGATTCTGGCCTGTGCAAAATGAACCACTACACATCCCCTATGACATATACTTTACAAAAAAAGCTTGACTCCAGTCTGTCCCACAAAACAGCAGTTAACATATTTCTACCATTGTCCAACCTTCAAGATAATACAGTCGGAGGAAAAATGCCTGCTGGCAAAGGAAAAGCCACTTCACACAGCATCTATACGTAATATCCTGACATTCCTTGAGCTATACAAGTCTTGGGTTTATCATGGGAACAATCTGACCTTATCATGCTACTGCAGCATGTCTGGCCTCCATTTTAGCCTGGCCTTCATTTGAGCCTGGCTTGAATACAGTGTGTGGGTTAAGACTATGTATAAAAAGAAAAATCAATGAATTCTTTATGTATCTCGCAAATTTCCGTCTGTCTCCGTGTGCTGTATACGTCACTGCAGTTTTTCTTCTAAAGGAAAACCACATGGGGAGGTTTAGGAGTGGTGTTTGAAGTCAAGGCAAAGGCAAGCTACAACAGAGGCCTCCCGTCACAATGATAAGCCTATTTGAGATTTACTGCAGGTGAGGATTGGGTCGTGACATCAATGTGAAATAGGGCTTCTTAGCAAGAGAACATAGTTGTACATGCCGTAGAGGTCACATTCCTTAATACTGAGGTAATTTTAGATCATTTTTCATAATATGTGCCACTATATCATATTTTAAACCAGTGGTTCTCAAACAATGGTCCAGAGACTAAGACTCAGTTAAAAACAAAGTCACTCAAAGACATAAAGAAATGCCAGGTTTAAACCAGGACTATAACAAGACTAGGTAGTAATAGTGGTAAGACTAGGTAGTAATAGTGGTAAAACAGGAATGAACCAGGTTTAATCTAGGACCAAACCAAGTCTAATTGGTCAGACACAGGTTTAAACCCAAAACATGAAACTAACCGTTTCAGTTTATAATGGTCATGTAGAATCATTTTGTGACATAATGTATAATGGTAATATAGTATGATGTGTCAGGTGTACATCCAAGATCCTGGCTCAAGATCTGGAGATGGGTCCCCAAGCTCTGCACTGCGGCTGCCCATTGCGGCTGCCCACTGCTTCCGGCAGGTTGCCCCAGTGGCATTGAGAGATCCGTCAAATGCAGAGGATAAATTTCCCTACAGGGGCAACCTGAGTGTAACCTTGATCTTGAGCTTAATCTTGATTTTAACCTTGATCTTAATTACTGAACCATTACTGTTCATCACATTCACACAGGAGCTAAGAGACAGAGCAGTTAAGCTATGGAATGGTTTAGTTAATAAATGATATGGTTGTCTGTCTACATAGTGTATATCAACCCTGTGACTAAATGTTGATTGTCCAGGCTGTACCCTACCTCAGGCTCATAGTTACTCGTGACTTCCCAGTCGGCAGAGGATGCAGCCCATATTCAGAGCTTGAAATGCTCATCTGGGCATCGTGAGTTTGAATCCGGCTCGCAACAGTTTGCCAAATGTATACTGTCCTATCGATAAAAGCCAAAAAAGGCCCAAAAAATATCCAAAATGTAAGAGCAAATGAAAAAAATGTGTGAAAAATGCTTATATAACACAGTGCTGAAACTGCTGAACACACTTTGAAACAAAAATATTGTTTACATTGAAAAAACAACAACAATGAAATAAAGTCTATTACAACAAAGCAATAAACCCAGACTGGGTGATGTCAAAGGGGAGGAGGCGGGTGTGTTTGCCTTCCTGTGATGGCACTGTTGTCTGACACATTATGTCATCTTTGTTTTCTAAGGCTCGTGTTAATTATAGAGACTTTGAAGTTAAATTGGAGCTTGGATGCAAAATGAAACAGTGAGTTGTCAACATAGGTCCAATACACTAAAAAGTAAAATAGGTCAATATCATGGGAGTAGTCTATTTGTAAAGTGTAAAAATAAGAAAACTCGAATTCTGGCTCATTTTGAAGCATTACATTAGTTTTCTGGTTAGTCCTGGTTTGGATCAGGTTTATTTAGTCCTAATTTTGACCATTATTAAGACTTGTTTAGACTTGATTTAGTCCTCTTTAGATTACTTGTGGATACAGCATTGAAGCTTCTGTCTATAGTGACTCTTAAAGTGTAGATCCTAGGTCTCTCATTTTGATTGTTTTGCCAGCGAATCCAGGATTAACCCATTGTTTTGCTGGCTAATGTTTTAGTAGTAACACCTTGACATTGTCTCACACCAGCCCTTAACATTCTTAATCCCCCAGGCTTGTATTGAAGTCCTGAATGTTTGGATCATGAAAGGTGCCTAACGACTTTCACACGCACACAGACACAGCACACACTCCAGCCGTCCTCGTGACAACAGGAAGTCCTCCCCACACAAAGCAGGGGGCTGCAGATTGTGGTGGGTATTTTGGGGAAGTGGGGGTGTACACATATGTCACCACACAAACCAAAGCGTGTGAGATACTGAAGATAGATGGTGTCTTATATTTCAAGTGCAATTATTATTAGGCCTAGTAATTAGACACACGCTATACAGGCAGAAGTTACAACAGAATTCTAAATCACTAAAACAGCCCTATGCAGGACTAAATCAGGTATAATCCATACAGGACTAAACCAGGTCTAAACAGAACTGCACCATTATTAAACAGGTCTAAACCAGGTCTAAACAGAACTACATCATTATTAAACCAAGTCTAAAAAGAACTACACCAGGATTAAACCAGGTCTAAACCAGGTCTAAACAGAGCTACACCAGGATTAAACCAGGTCTAAACCAGGTCTAAACAGAACTACACCAGGATTAAACCAGGTCTAAACCAAGTCTAAACAGAACTACACCATTATTAAACCAGGTCTAAACAGAACTACACCATTATTAAACCAGGTCTAAACAGAGCTACACCAGGATTAAACCAGGTCTAAACACGGTCTAAACAGAGCTACACCAGGATTATACCAGGTCTAAACACGGTCTAAACAGAGCTACACCAGGATTAAATCAGGTCTAAACCTGGACTAAACTAGCCCTAAATGCACATATGGATTAAATCAGTACTAAACTAGGAATAAACCAGAGCTTAACAGAACTAAACCAGTATTAAACCAGGACTAAGCCATCCTTATTCAGGACTAAAATTAAGTAAAGCCCCAGTAAGAAGTACGTAAAAAGTGTGCATATCTAAGACTTAGTTAAAATTTCAAAATACACTTAAGGCCCCAAGGACTCATTAGGTTTTTTCCCACACTACCTCAGGTCATAGTCTAGTCCCTGCTTTGGCTAATTTGCAACCCAAACATATTCCTTTTCACTGCTGCCCCCCATCTCCACCTCCTCATTGGACACAAGGCCGGAGCGCGACAGAGCTCTCAATGCTCTTTAGTGGTCACACTTTTCCCAAACGCCTTGCAGCTGTTCCCATTGTGGCCAGTGGAAGGGAGGGCTGCCCCGATGATGTTTAGTCCTCCTGCTGCTGCCTCGGACTCACACAATGATATGAGAACGTGGCCAAAACAAAGACGTGATGTCATGGTCCTTATGGTGGGGCTAAAGTCTTCAAGTATACGTGAGAGAATTCCTAAGCATATATAAATGTTGAAAATTCAGTGTATAAAGAAGATGCTCTTTCTGTGGGCTTTTACAGTTCACATCTTGGTTTACTTTAGTGAGTTTGGTTTGTTTGGACATCTTTTAGACCTAGAAGTCCTGGTTTATTCTTATAAGTAATGTAATAAGGACTAAGATTTGACTATTTTTTGTTATACAATATCCCTAGCATTAAAAGTAGAGGGACCACTTCAGATTGCATTTTCAGTACAAAAGTTTTGATTTATTCAACAGTATAAAAACAACATTTACACAAACATATGCAAAAATATATAAAGAAATATATTACTTTAAATAAATATACGATGCAGCCACTGGACCCCGTTTAAGTCACTGGTGGGGTGTTTCTGTCCTAGCGCTGCAGTACACAGTACACAAACATGAGGTATTTATTGGTCAGTTCTCCTCAACATGTCAGTTTTGTCGAGGATCGTGATGTCTTCAAAGGCACATATTTGTGTTGGCAATTCAACTTTCAAAGTGCCACACAAAAAAAAAAATACTTGGGGGTACATTCATTGTTCGACAGACCGGCTAAAAGGCTAGTATCAGAAATTGACCGAGACAGACAAACTTTCCTGAGACAATTAATCAATTGAATGAAATGATTACAAATATGATTATCTAAAGCAGTGTATTAAAAAAGAGCAAATTGTGATTCTGCCATTTTGATTTCAGCCATTTCCATTGTCTTGCGTGAATTATTACAGGAAACATAAATACTGCCTAACAGACAGTAGACACCAAGTCTCAATTTGAAATATTAAAGTCTACTTATGGCTAAAGATATGCAGTCCATTTTGGCAATATAGTTTGGTCTGTTAGAAAAGTCAAAATCTCAGCAGCTGGGTGAAGTAGTGATGGGACTGTGGAGAAAGGAGCGCTGTCCCGCCGACGTGTGCACTGGTATGGAGACTGGGAAGTTAAAGACGGTACTGGATTTGCCGATGGCTGGACTTCCCGCCTCTGAGGAGCAAGTGGATGATGCCAAAACCTGGGATTCGAACTGTAGAAGCTGCCCCATGAAGCTGAAATTTGGGGAGATAATGCTGCGACGCTGTTTCACAAACTCAAACGCCTCGTCCAGCTTCACGCGGTTGGTTCGCATCAAGTAGGCGAGACAGATGGTGGCGGATCGGGAGATGCCGGCCTGACAGTGCACGAACACACGGCCGCCTTTATTTCTAACGGAGTCTGTGGAGAGAGAACAACGCTGATCAGTCAACAGTACATGTTTATATAGTCATAAACATGCTAAACAGCCGGTCACTGGAAGGTGTAAGATCACTTTACTTGTCATGCCTCCACCAGTAGCTATTTATATTCAAGAATACTAATTTAGGCAGGAACAGTGTTAATAGGGGTGCAGGGGGTGAGTTAGGGGGGGTAATACCCTGAGGAGTGTCCCTGAATTTGGACAATAGAGGGGCAAAGACCTCCTGCTGGGGCTATTGATCTGGAGGAAGGCTGCAGTGAGTGAGGATGGAGAAATGGCCTTTTGTTCACAGAGAACAAAGAGAGATCTTTGGAGGGAACCTTTACAAAAAAACAGTTTGGGGACGCTGCCTCACAATATAAAGTGGGCTTCCCTATTTGATGATGTCACCGCCATTGTGGCAAAAGAGGGGAGCCAGCTGGACGGTTTTGGAGGGAACTTTTAAAATGTTCAATCTGGAAGTAAACAAGGAAGAAGGGGGAGGGGCGTATTTGTGTGTGGTTTGTATTGCAACAGCCTCAGAGGTGACAGCTGGGATAGGCCACAACTCACTTGTAATAGGTGTAAAGTGAGCTAAAATGGCAGCTATGAAAAATAAACAACCAAAAAACACTCACCGATAAACTCAATAGCCTCGTTGAACCAGGAACTGATATCGGCTTTGTGGTTGTCCTCGACAGGGATGCTCTTGTACAGATAAGAGTCTTCAAAGTGGTTGGGGCAGTTGGCAGAGACGTTGATAAGGGCAGTGATCCCCAGCATGTCTAGCATGTCTTTTCTGGACGCGTGGTAGGCACTGCCAAGATACAAGAAAGGCAGAATCTCTACAGGGCCACCCTAAATAGAGAAGACAATGAAACCAAAAGTCAGTATTACAGTGACACATCACAAATAAAGCCGTTTTATTTGGTAGTAATAGGCACAAACCTGGTCATAAAGTGGGGTATTGCATGGACTACAGCCTGGATCTGCGCTCTCTGGATGGCTGGAGCTCAAAGGTAGACTTAGCCCCTGTGGAGGAGTGGGTTTGGTACAAAGCTTTGGATACTCGGAGGAAAATGTCTCAAATCCACCTGTAAAAAAAAATTCAAATTAAGGTCAGATAACAGTATAGTATATACAACAATATTTAAGTGCTGCTCTTTAAACAGGTGACAACTGCGCATGGGGCTATTTTGGAAGACTACAGCTGATGACAGCTAAACTCCACACTTGCGCCCCGTTGTTACGACACTAGAAAACAGTTGTACCTATATTTATATTAAGTTTCACATTTCCATACCTTTAAGGATAAAAACACGAACTCCACATGGGTCGCGGCACAAAGCGGTGACAGCCAGCATTAGGGTCCCGTCTTTCTTGGCCTGACTCAAATCCATACTCCGGTCGTCCAGGAGTACGACAGACTCGTAGTCTCCGGAAAGCAGCCTGTTCCTCGTGTCCTCGTTGGGTACAATGTGTTCAAGTCCCAGGCCTCCCCTCGCCCTCCTGCGGACGATAGTACTGAAGCGGACATTACTGGAGCCCGTGATGTGGGACAAGTTGAAAGAGAGGAACGAGCGGCAGTCGAGGACGAGGCAGCTCGGGACACCGTCCTCAAAGAAGCCGCGGAGGGAGGCACAGTCGATGGTGGGGACCTCCATTATGACCATAGTAGGGCGGCGGGAGTAATGAAAATGTAAATCCAAATACATAAAGCGCTGGCGATGGGACGACAAAAAGTAGCTTGAAGTTCCTTTGAGAAGTTAGGCGGGAGTTCTTTCCAAGTAGATAAGTTTAGCGTATAAAGCCGACGAAGTTAGTCCTTTTCTTGAGTGTTTTGGTTCTTTAGCTGTCCCTTTGACAGTTTATTTTAATAAAGTTTGTGGTGAGTAGCTCTCCTTTCGACTCGCTCTCGGCTCTTTATATACGATCGGTGGTTGTGAATGAGGCGCGGTTTACGTCAGTGGCCCGCCCCGTTTGGCCAGTTGCCAGGAGCGTAGACGTCATCACGTACGCTCAGAACGTGGCAGAGCAAGCCCGCGCGGGACGCCCCGTACAGGTCAGCTAGCTCACGTACCAAGCGCACAGCAGATTTGTTTATAGTTTGAAAGTGTCCACCACCAAGTTGTTAACCAGCAACGTTTTAATCCTGTTGTTCTTCACATACATCACATGTGGGTCAACATGGAAGAGTTTACATAGGTTAGTCATACAATAGCTACACATGATGTCGCATAAAACTACATTAGCTGTCGAAATTATGTAATTTATGCTACATTTGCCATTATTGTTTAGCCACCATACACTTAACCAATATTGTTTTCATTTATCATGTAAGATATGACTTAGGGAAAATGTATTTGTTAAATGTGGAATGATTCATTGGTCTTATGCTTCTAGTAATAATAACATTGTATAGTAATGAGTCATCTAGTTAACCATCATTACTAACCCATTATACAATATAGACAAGTTTAGTTAGACTATTGTAGTCAATGTCAGTTAATATGACAGCAGGAATTTGCCAAATTTTCCATGATGATTCATGTGTTTAATTCGATTTGTATTTTGCCTCTTCAGCTGAGAGTTGACAAATAATAAGATAATAGGTAAATATCATTAGGGCCATAAATGTTCATTCTCTGTTTTTATTGGCCATAGGTACATAGTGTTCAATGCCCCCAGAGCGAAGGCTAACCATAAAAGTTAATCACTGTATAGAAATCTGAAGTCCAGTAAATTTCCACATGCTGAAAACAAAACAGTAGTCTGCCAGGAATAAAAGAACAGATGGGCATCTTTTGGCCTGGCCCTAGGTTTTATTTCTGACCTATTTCTAAAAGCAGAAATAATATTAAGAAACCAAACACTGTCACATTGGGAAGTCCTTTTTATTTGAGGTGTGGTTAAATGACTCAGTAACTAATGAAAAAGCAGTAGAATGATCAGGGACGATAGTTGGTGTCAAACTGTAAAAATATAGTGTGTCAGAGACACACACTGTGTGTGTCAGAGGTGTTGTTGTGAAACATTTGTTTACTAAGCAGCTTTATATTGTAATATGTGACATACCACTTCCTGTTTCACTTTGACAAGTTTATCATAAACAGAGTCAACAGCCATAACAACAGCTAGTCAATTATATTTAAGTCTGAAGTGAAGTTGTACTGTTGTATTTTGTTATAAATAATATTTATCATATTATTTCCAGAAGGGGGAGGGCCTTAAATAATTAAGATAATAGTTTGAATTTCATTATGAGACTATTCACCATGTTTTAACCATGTGTAAATCCTCAAATTTGGAAAAGTTTGAAAGAGTCTATTTTTTGTTTAGGTTTATGCTGTAAGACTTGTTGACTACACTAAGCAAATCATTCTATGAACAAGCAGCCCATACTAAGAATACACACTGGTCACTGTTTAACCTCAGGTGAAAGGAAAAGTATATGCAGTTATCTGAGAGAGGAGAAGAGGGGGATGGGACAGAAACTTTAGCCATCAGAGCAAAACCTCTCCGGACGGCTTCATCTCGTAACACTCCTGTGAGATGAGTCAACCATGAGGCCGTAAAGCTGGAATCTTACACTATACAGCAGCAGCGAAGGGGGGGTTGGGCAGTCAAAACAGTCTGTACCAAACACTGTGTTCTCTTACTACGAGGGTGCGTCTTTGTCAGTGGGTGAGCGGGAAGTTTTGAAACACGAGACCTGATGATGACGGCAACAATGTTTTCACACAACTAATGGTTTTTAAGGCTCTTCAGAGAATGTGTTGATTGAACTAAAAAGTTGCTGTAAGTGATTCTCAAACTTAACACATCAAGATCTGTAGTTTTATAGGTACAATTCTATTTGTAAAAACAGGCTAAATCTATACTAACCATGTTCTAAAGGAAGAAACCAAAGAAGAAAATGCAGAAAAATGTGTTCCTCCCAGAATCCTTCCCAAAACCAAGCCATGTTGAGGAATAAAGTTGGTCAAAACAAGAAACAAACCAGATCTAAATCTGGACTAAACCGGTGTAAAATGTGCCTAAACAAGGACTAACCTGAGTCCACACATCATATTTAAAGCTGTTACCATAATATAAGTATTGAAAACAAAACTATGAAACTAAGGCACCAAGTATGTGCCAGTAACAGCAGTAGTTAAACCATAGTTTGAGAACGATTGCTATAAGTGATTTTATAATTACTGTTATCAGATCTGCATTTGTCATATTACTTGTTTTACTTGTACTTTCCAAAAACTGCTAAAATATTAGTTATAGTTTCTATGGCCATTTTAAAGACCCTTAACAAAAACAAACCAAATGGTTTACTGTGACAAAATATTCAAATACATGTCTGTAAATAGTGCAAGGCTATTCCCATCACCAAATTCAAGATTATGTTGAGAGAGGAAGTGAAACAGTGGATGACATTTCCTGTGGTTGGAGGTCACTGTCACTGTCATTGTGTCTGTTTACTGTCAGTGTTACTAACGGCGACGGCAAAGTCTTTGGGAAAATACACGTTCTGCCCTGAGTTTGGCCAAGAGCTGATACACAACTGGGGTTTGGTTTCAACCACAGAATTGAAAATATCTGGATTGAGATTTGATGTACGATAACTCTGAATAATAAGTGACAGAGACACATTTAACTTTTCAACACAAATGAGTAACTGACTAAAACAATACACAGGTCTTTTTATTTTGATAGCCTACTATTATTATTATCATCATAATTATCATTGCACATAGCATTGACAAATTCTATTAAAATTTTTCAGTAATAATTCTGGGTGTTATTTGTCACAATGTTGTAATTGACCCTTTGGAGTAAGATGAGATGGGATAATTGACTTGGGTAAAATGACAGAATGTCCTTAAATGTAAACGACAACCATTTCTTGACAAATGAGACACACCCTTCGATCGGACCACAGTGAAAACATATGTCAGTGTAGAGTTAACTGGTTACTGCAGGTTTTAACGACGTGAGTGATAAATTGGCAATATTTTATCATTTAAAAAATATGAGAAAATGTTTGGCGGGCCGGATTAAAAAGCCCAAAGGGCCGCATGTGGCCCCCGGGCCGCAGTTTGCCCACCCCTGTATTAAAGTATATGCTGTACTATCATTGTGACATGACCATTGTTAATTTTCCACAAATTTTACCCAAATAAAATCAAATATCCCTAACTTTTTATGATTTTTTTCTCAACTAAGTGCTTTAAACTGGAATATTAGGCTCATCTTA
The DNA here is from genome assembly GCA_036025475.1 of Philypnodon macrostomus. Taxonomy (NCBI): domain Eukaryota; kingdom Metazoa; phylum Chordata; class Actinopteri; order Gobiiformes; family Eleotridae; genus Philypnodon; species Philypnodon macrostomus. The sequence goes on from JAVQKC010156355.1 coordinate 15,952, forward strand.
AATTATTATTGATTTATTTGATATATTCTAAATTTGTTTTACATTATTACAGTATTTCTTAGCAGAATGCACAGTGCACATATGCCCTGATACTGCATTGCAAAAGCTGGAAATGACCCGTCTGACCAAACACTTCCATCTCAAGACACAGACACACAACTCAACCCAGTGTGAAACACGTAACAGTTTTGTAAGTGCCTGTCTGCTGCCAACTATGCCAGTGTTTATTCATTCATATTTTGAATGATTTTAACTTATAAATTGCACAATTGCACAATTTTACTGCTGGTGTTGATTATGTGTTGTGTAAGCATGTGACAAATAAAGCAAATTGCCTATACAAATTCATTCATTCATTTTTATTTATTTTGAGCAAGAGCAGAATGTAATATAACAGGGATTGAGATGAGAATAATACATAAAATAGTAAGTCCTTTACACAAAACAAAACAAAAAACAATAACTGATTTCATTCATTCATTATAGATTATAATATCTTGTTTTTTTAAATCGTATAGTGTCAATACATTGTGAAATTAAAAAGTTTTTATTTAAATTCTGGTTAAATCAAATATAGTTCATTTTGTTCTGGTCGGAAGAAAAATCCCGGGGAACCAGGAAGCAGCTCTCGTCCAATCAGATTCTGCAAAGCGTCCTAAGCTTACGTCAGCCCGGTACAGATGAACCACCGGTAACGCAGAAGAAATACCTGATGTTTGTGTCTTATTTATAGCTTTGCCCTCTAATTCCCCGTTATAAGACGTGCAAACATCATGCCTTTCGATGTGAGAAGGTGAGTCCCGTTTTTTTCTTTATTTTGATACAGATGTGTCCAGACAGCTATGATATACACGGTCTCTGTATCAATCAAGGGCTGTTAGCATGTTGTTCATGTGGGAGTTCAGGTTTCAGGTTTCAGTTTATTTGTCATATGCATATTCAACACAGGGTCAGAAAATGCAATGAAATGCTTTGGATCGGAAGAACCGTTGGACTCGCTAAGATACTCATGAAGTA
>JAVQKC010156370.1:0-14761 GCA_036025475.1 Philypnodon macrostomus
TCATATTATTAAAAATAGACTTAGAACAATGATTTATTGAGGAACTATTTTTTGGGGCGCATGCTTTTGCAAGCTGGGCTCTGCCCGACCTGCCCATATGGACCGCACGCCACTGCTAATCACTCTGGTCAGTAAGCAACAAGTTTATGTCAAGCCCTGATAGTGAAGCATTTAAATTGATATAAGTGACGTAGCAGTAACTCGGGTAGTAGAGTAGGATGTCCTCTAAACATATGGTTGGGGGTTTGATTCCCACTCCACCCAGTTCCTAATGTAGTTATGCACTTGGACAAGACATTTTCTAACTCACCTTGCCTATGTATGAATAAGCATGTGCAGTATGTATAAATGTGTTTGTTGTATTCAGAGACAACGCGTACGGCCTGTAAGCGTAGTATGGCTGCCACATATGCCTGTCTGCCCTAGGGCATATTATTATTTTGTGTTTATAGATAAATACCGTCTTAATTTACATGTCACATTCAGAAATAAATCTGACTAGATAATTGCAGTTGTTTGTCTTAAGAGGAAAGCAATTATACATTTGTCTGTACAAGTTAATGTAAGCCAGCCTTGGCATTTTTACAGTGTATTGGCATTATCAATACTATATTCAATATCAATAATCATGTATTAAAGATTACAATACAAGATTAAGTCTGAATTGTGTTACATACTCACTTTTATATCCATAATGCAGTATGGTTTACCTCAGCCAGCAGGTAACCACTACATTTCATGATTCTTTGTGGGAGATTGTCATTGAGTGTACGTTTGGAACCCACTGCAAGATGGAGTAATGCACTATATAGGGATTAGGGGAATGTTTTGGACACTGTTTATCCATTGTCCTGCCTGGCTTCAGTGCTGCAGCTCTCTTTCCATTTTCAATATGGCTAATGCTGAAATAAACGACAGAGTGATTAATTACCCTGGCTCTGATATACTGCTGATGTTTATGGTTTATGTTCCCATCTAATTTCTAATGTATGAGTCAGACATGGGCAGTAAATTGTTGCCATGATTCTTCTATTACCCCCAATGTGACACACAGAATAATAATCCATCCTCCATGCGTCAAAGGAAATAATACTTCAGTACTGGTAGCCATTTGAAAAAGAGCTGTAATATTAAACACTGGTCAAATAGTGACATAATATAACACTGATATTATGTGCCCTTTTATAGTAACATATTGTACACTTGTTACGCTGGTGGCTTCCTATGAGTTTGACAAACACCCAATCCTACATTATCTCCAGTTTGCATCAGAAGATAAGTGTGTTTATGTGTTGATGTGTAGCTAGACCGTCTTTGAAATTGAAGTGGTCGTACATTTTTTAAACAGGTTATATGAGCTGATTGTATACACTGGTTTAGTAAATTACTGACTTAAGTGCACGACTAGCCCAAAAGTAATTTTTGTTATGTCTCCTTCAAGGTAAATAGGATATTATCTTGGTAACTACTTATATACACATATAGTGTATTACAGTGTGGTCACAAAGAGAGTCAATTTTAGCCTCTTCTGAGTGAGACTTGTCCGGCTTTAATCTGACTGTTCATTATAAACATTGTCGGAGCAGAGATTCATTTTTGCAGAGCACTTATAAAGAGAGCCGCGGAGCTATTGTGATTCAAATATGTGTCTACAGAGGCTTAAACTCAGTGTCTGGTCTTATACATTTTAATAAAACATCTGATGGGAATTATTACCTCCAGTTCTGCTTTACTGAAATTAAATATAAGGTCTTGTGTGAGCATATAGTACACAGCCAGTTTGACTAACCAGTTTTTACTCTAGTTACATCCTTAAGGTCTTCTCAAGTTTACAATGCCCTCACTTGCTTTACATGCCAAACAATACTGGCTTGTACTTTGATTTGATTGACGGAGACCATTTTCCATGCTGAGTACAAGCAATAGGAACTACAAAGATTAGCTGGGGTCGCATTTCATACTGTGTGATTTAGCATTTATATGAACTGCAAAAGTCCGCAGATTGTTGAATCTTTCATATTTTGGAGATATGTCTTACTGAAAAAAGAGTGTGCTGCTCCAATAAAATGTAATATGTAGGAGGCGATGTATTTCAACTGAAACCTTCACAGTGAATGCAATACATTCTGTGTTTTTCTGCCCTGGTTTTTAATTTCAGACAAGATTATGAAATTGTACTTCCTGAGCACACATACAACTACATTGTATCTACCTCATTCAGTACAATGCAATACACTGTGTAACAAACTAATAACATGTAACTACATTGTACATACAGAATGGTTAAGGTTAGGGTTAGGGTTAGGTACAATGTAGTCACAGGTTATTACAGTTTGTTACACAGTGTATTACATTGTACTTAATGAGGTAGATACAATGTAGTTAGGGGCTATGCATGTGATGACCAGAGCATCTTTTAATAACTTTTGCTTCTGTTCACGACTTCCTGATAATCCCAACTGAAATGTTACAGGCTTTTGTTTAAGTCAGGAGCAGAACTCACCACTACTCCATACAGTGTATTACAGTGTGGTCATCAGCCCATAAGAACACTGCAGTGAGTGTGGAGAAGAAACACATGATGAAATACACAGAAAATGTTGGCTCTGCTGTTTTGGATGAAGAAATAACTGTATAAATGTTTTGATTTGATCTTTCACTGTAGGTACACTGACTTTGATGCGCCCGCTTTAGAGACTGCAGCACACTCGCAATTTGTGGCTCATATAAATACACTGTCACAATGCATTTTGACTGTGGGAACATTTCAATTCAAGTGTCTTTCCATGTGTGTATATTTTGCATGCAACCATACGCAGTGTATCCAAGACAATGTGAAGACTAAGGCAAAGAGGTTTTCTGGTGGTACCCAGCAGTCAGTCCCTGTTTTGCCCTTATTTAATGGTGTATTTTTTTAAATTAATTCCTATTTGAGCTCATCTTTGGTTCCCCCTTTTCTGTACGTATAGTAATCTACTATACATAATACATAATAAACTATAAAAAATTCCATTATGTGACAAACATTACCTTCTACAGCTCGTTTCCCTTTAAGACAGGTATAACGCTGGTCATTTGTGGGCATTCAACCCCTATAGCTTTAGTATAAGTGTTAAAAATTCACTGCAGGTGCACTTTGGGTCATAGTTATGGATACACAAGTGACCATTAGCAGCTGGTCTGACAGAGCAGGCTTGGGGACAGAGACACTGGGGAATAACTATGGCCATACTTCACCTACTGTACACGTATTTGACAAGAAGGGAAATCACTGTGGTATATACTATGTGCTGCAATAGAGACTCTGCTTTAACAGAAGACAGCATTAAGATATGATCTAGATACTTTTATAAATCAAAAACAAACATGATGATTGCATTTATTACTATACACGCAAATGTAGAATCGAGCTTAAAAAAATAAACAAAACTAAAAGCACTTAGTTCAGAGACTGAAAAAGGTTAGGATTGGGGTTAGGTACAATGTAGTTACACGTTATTACAGTTTGTTACACAGTGTATTACATTGTACTTAATGAGTTAAATACAATGTAGTTAAGGGCTATGTCAAATAAAGAGTTTCTTCTTAACCTTGGACATTAGAATTGAAAATGGTCATGCTGGACTTACTACAACTCAGAGATACTGAGGCATTGTTCAGACTTGATAATGGTAAAAGTCGACAGTGATCTGAGGGTGTGAAGTCAGTGAGACCTCAGATGTATTCAGAGGTGGCCCAGGACACTAGTGAGTGACGTTCTGTGGGAGTGTGAATGTGTCTTGGTTCTTACTCAAATACCTCCTACACTTCTGCTGCTCTGTGTTGTACTGCGAACTACAAGTTTGAGAGTTCATATGTGCTCGGACAAGATGAGAAATCTATAATTCAGCTTTGCTAGTTAACTGAACTATAACAACACGAGCTATGTAAAAAAGTCTTGGGGAAACAAAACCTACCTACCAGCAACTATGGGCCTTAAGTAGAGTACACTGTCACCATAGTCCATTGGAATATAACAAAAATAGGTTTTTATCACCTCAAAAATATAGCTAGAGTCCGTCCTATTCTGTCTCGGGGCAACAGTGAGATGCTAATGCATGCTTTTATCATGAGTCGCATAGACTACTATAATGCCCTGTTTTCTGGTCTTCCTAAAAACAGTATTTTATCTCGAATACCAGTGGGCGGGACCACATTACACCTGTTTTAGAATCCCTGCGTTGGCTTCCTGTGTGTTTCAGGATCAATTTTAAGGTTCTTACATTGGTTTATAAATGTCTTAATGGTCTTGGGGCTTCTTATCCTACTGATTTGCTTTTATCTTATGCACCCTCGCGGACCCTGAGATCCTCCGGCACTGGTCTCCTAATCATCACACCCCCACGGGGAGGCATCTTTTCAATTTTATGGCCCCTGACTATAGAACAGCCGGAAGACCTCAGGGCTGCAGAGAACATCTTTTTAAGAGCAGGCTCAAGGCTCACCTTTTTATTTGACTTTTATTTAATATCCATTCATTTATTAAGGATCTTTTATTATATTTGATGAATTGTATTATCATTTAAAATGTATTTATTTATAAGTCTATACTGTTGTATGTATGTATTTTATGATTTTGATTTTCCAGTGTTTCTCAGAGGGAGGCCATGGCTGTCCATGGTACTGTGGTCTGGTGAACTCCTGGTGCAGACGGCTCCTGTGTAAGTGTTTACCTGGGCCATACATGTCTAATCTATCTGTCTGTACGAGTGTGTAGGGTGATAGGGTGTGTGTGTGGTGTTGGCGATGGGGTAGTCTCTATAATGTATGGCGACACATAATATATAGACCTGTCATCATGAGTACTGAATACCACCTGAGGTCTCTAAAGCCCATAGTTGTGCTAGTAGCTCTTGCCCTGCACATGCCTGTAACCTCATCTGACCTAAGAGATTGGAGTGGAAAAGTAAAATGACAATGCCTTCTCAGTTTCAGTGTGTGAAATAAAATGTTATTACAGCGTACAGCACTTTTTAAGGCCCCTGCTTTCCCTCGTCCAACACTTTTGAGAATTAGCAGATGGTGGGGAAGTGCTAAAAGCCACTCTAGAAGTCTCGTGATTTAGTTGGGCTTAATGCACATTTGCTCTTGGCAGGAGGAGTGGTGTGGAGCAGAGGTGGGCCCATTATAGATCATGCAGAACAAGGAGGCTGAGCTTTTTGATTTGTTAAAACGCTCACTTATCACTCCTCCCTTCACACCAGGAATTACCGGGAATGTCTGAAACCATGTTAACCAGCAGCCAAACTGCTTGAAGAGGCTAATAACATAATATAATTCATACAACGTGTCCTTAAGAAGATGTCAGGCTATAATGGACAAGGCATCATTTTCTTGAAGGGTGTCTCAATACCACTTTTTTAACAGTGTATACACCTACTACTGAAGTGCATGTGGATAACTGGCTCCTAGTGAATAAATGTAATAGTGAATGGTTATTTGTCAGTGGGTGTTTCTAAACTGCAGCCCTTATCAAAGACTTTTGAAGAGATGAATATGTTCATTCAAATAGTATCAATCTTTGGCAAATCACATGCTCTTAGGTCTCAAGTTATAAACACTCATTGTCTGTTGGTCTACAAGATTCGTCACAACTGAAACAATGGTGGTGGTCAGAAATGAGCTATTCCAGCATTGGATACATTTGCTTACACAATGAAACAGCTCAATAAACACGCAAAGCAAAACATAAACTTTGAGAAACAAATGAAATGCAGACATTCTTGGCAATGAAGACTTACTCACTTAACACACTTTAAGTTTAAGTTAAGTTCTAAAGAACTGTTTGTATTTGAGGGCACTTCTTTAATAGAGTGAAAACAGAGAGGTCATTTTATTCTGTGGGCAGTGAAATAATGAGCTTTCCAATGATGGAACTCTTAGTAGTTGTTATCAGCATCTGGTCTGCCCTTGTTAAGATTTTACACTTTTCTTAAAAACAACATCTGAAACCACACCCGATGAGTCACAGTGTTTCGGAGTTAAGTGCGAGCCATCTTGCCATTAGGCCATTCCACAAAGTGTCAGCATAAGGGAGCAGTGTCCTGGAGAGAGTGGGATTGAGGACACACTCGAAACGCCTCAATTTCAGAAAAAAAAAAAAAAAAAAACTGTACGTGAAGCAAAACTGAAATATCTCACTATGCTTTTTTGCCCCGCTCAAATGCAAAATAAAGTTGTTTTTTGGAGCGGCGAGGATCACAAAGAAGGGAATGGCTTGTGTATTAAACATCAAAAATGTAGGGCAGACCTCTCTACTATTCCACCCGCCCAACCCTCTGCATCTTTGCGGTGCAATGCATCTCTGAAGACTGGCTTGTGTATTTTTCAGATGAACAGGTGGGTCAATGGGCCTTTAGGGTGGTATAAACCAGGTCTAATCCAGAGCTAAACTGTATGAAAACTAGGTCTAAAAAGGGTCTAAGACAACACTAAACCAGCATGAAGAGACATAGGCCAGGACTCGGATATGTTAAAAACTAGGTAGAAACAGAACTAGAGCAGGGATCTGAACTAGGTTGACCCCGTATTAACTAGGTCAGGGCTAAATCAGAAACAGGACTAAACCCAGACCTGAACCAGGTCTAAATCAAGATTAAACCATGTCCTAATCTGGGATAAACGAGATATAATTCAAGTCTTGGCAGGGCCAAAACAACAGCAATGTTATCTGGATGAAAAGAGCCTCTCACTGGCAGTCTAGGGGTGAATAATATGTCTCCTGCTAGTCCTTGTGTAGTGAACAACTGCAGCTCTTCAAAAACACTTTCCTTTCAATGTTTTCTGCTCTTTTGTTGCGTGTATATCTATCTCATTTTGCCCCTTATCTATCCAGCACCAAACGCCTCTGGCACCAGACAATGGAAGACACATAGTGCTGTGTGGTCGAAAATTGCTGCATTGGCTCCAGCTTCTGTCTCATATTCAAGTTCTTTTAAATATGCACTGGTGATGATCGGTGGCCAAAAACGCCACACACAAACTCCCTCATACACACACACATACATACGCTGTCTGTCGGCTGGTGCCTTTGGGTGGCGTTCCTCTTTCAGAAACCAGCCAGAACTGAACTGACCCAAATACATTGTTGTGAAGCCACAGCAGAGGCATATTTCCACATGGGGAAAGGCAAGATGTTGCCAAATGAAATGGTTTACTTCTAAATGCCAATTGGGATTTGAATTATTATACGGTGATACTGGAATTCTGTCGAGACACTCTTTGGATCTGAATAAAACTCATATGCGTCACATGAAAAGGCATGTTTGTCAAAAGGCATTTAAAGGCATTTTCAAGCATTGTGAATTCATATTGTTTACCGCAAACATTTTATGATTAAACATATTGAAAATTAAATTTTTGGGAGATCAATGTAAGGCCCTCTTTCCCCTGTAGATCACACTTCACTAACACAGCCAATGCAAACAATGGAAAGTATATGCTAGCAAAGTGGGGTTACGACCACTACGACACCTACCATCTACGTAGGAAGGTGAACTCAGTATTTTTAGCTCCATGATAGAAAATGAGAATTCTGCATTCCTCAATCATGTCTGAAGGAAACCAAATGCAACTTTGGGCCCTTGAAGTGGTTTACTTTGGAATGTTATTTGGAATTTGAACAATATGTTGAATGCGATATTACAGAAGCTAAATCAACATTGTAAAACCCAATATGTATTTTCAATCTCATCTCATCTCATATATCAGTACCTGACAGGTCCTTTAAACTAAATGGTGTGTATTTCAATAGTGTATTCCCTTGCCTGCTTTCCAATTGGACTGCTCTCTTTTCTTCCTCATTGGAGTTACACAACACAGACTTGGCTCATTCCGGTTTGGGACCAGCTCTGAGCCCATCGGAATTTCAAAGTGCTCCCAATCTCGGCGTCCCTCCCCTCCACAGCAGCAACAGCATCTCCAGCTTAACATTGGAAAACAGCACTACAAGGACGAGCCAGCTAGAGTATCCAGAGCCAAAACTTCACTTGAAAGAGAGATAACTTCAGCTGGCTGAATTTCCTTGATGGATTTCTGTCTAATTTTACAATGACTTCTGCTAATCAGACAAATTACCTGAAAGGACATCATTTGAGGTGAAAACGGTTGAAAATGGTGAATATGTGTGAGATTCCTTCTTTTTCTTCCCCTAAACAACTGGAGCCTATCCCAGCAACTACGGGCCATAGGCAGGAGATCATATAGAACAATGACCAGTAGGTTGCAAAGACCATTTTCTCTCACATTCATTCACGGTGGTTTCACAAAATGTGCAAAACATATGGATTTGATGTCTACTGCAGAGTAATGCAAAAACAATTATCCTTCATTTACATGTAACTATTTTCCATAGATTTTCCATTTTTGTACTGTACGCCCTTTTTAAAACATTTGCATAATTATTTTGGTCATTATTGTATTCTTCCATACATTTTATTTTTATTTTACAAATCAACTTCAAGCTCAAGAATTTGCATAATTTAGTTTTTTATTTTTTTTATTTAATTCAAAGTGTGTAAATGGCATACACTCAGGACAGTTATTTGTTACACTTACATACCAACACTATAAGAGAATAATTCACTCCAATGTTCAATTGTATCATTTTACCTGTACATGAATGTCAGTAAACATTGGGAGGCCGGCCAATGCATTGTAAAGGAAAATGTATTATCCAGATACAACTGGTCCCACCTCTATTGATTTACTACTGTCTTCACTCTGGTCATGACTTACATGCTATGATAATGGACAATGATTATACATGTACATATTTATGATACATTTCCCTTATAACATGTTTTATGATGCCTTCAGTGGTCAATAAAAGGGCAACACAGCAGTCTATGACTCACTGTGTTACCGTGGGTTCTCTTCATTGTTCAAATGAACTGGCCACAGTGTGTACTCCTAAGGCCCATAGTTGCCGGAATAGACTGCAGTTAGGCCCTGTCCACACGGAGAAGGGTTTAGGCATATCCGCTAAGGTATTTTATCGTTTCGGCGTAATGTCCACACGGAGCCGGCATTTTGGGAGCCTGGAAACAAGATTTTTTTAAACCTGGTCCCAGAGTGGAAAGATTTTAAAACACCAGTTCCGTGTTTACGAGCAATACGCCTCTTTTCTTAAACAATGTTTGTAGCCCATCCTCGTTCTTATAACCTGCTGAGCTGCACACAAACATGGCACTGCCCAATGTTTTGGGCACCACCAATGGGCCGGGCATACACACTACAGTGTTTCAGTGGTGCTGCATGAACCCTTGTGGACACATATTTTCGAAAACAATGCCGCCTTTACGAGAGACGTTTTTGACTCCGTGTGGACTAAGCCTCAGACGACGCCGCATATTTATAAACGACCTTAGCACCTGATGCCATCTTTTAGCTGTAGTCTGAACTCTGTTTTGTGTTTGGATCACTGGGCATCAACAAAGAAAGTGCCGAACATCATGTACTGTGCAGCTGGAGCGTAAAGAGAGAACCATGATTACACCTGTAGTCAATGGCAAACAGTGAGCTTTGAGTGCAGCTAACACTTTGAAGCTCACTTCATAATGACATTGGACAGTGTATGTCTGGTCATTCAAGGTTGATTAATTGGGTCCTCTTATGTGTGTCATCCAGAGCACCTCATTACCACAATGCATAAAAAATCACACAATACATATGCAATTGTAAGGATTGTAATGGTTAGAAAACAAACTATCCCGTCATACTAAGTGATTAATTGCCACTGGCAGTCACTGTTGTACTTACTGCAGCCATTTACCCTGTGCTGGGTATTAGAGGAGCCCTGGAGAAATGCTGTGGCGCTATTGTCAAATCATACACTTCAGGAAATATCCTGTGTCCGCTGGGGTGCTCTAAACACACATACATACTTGACTGTGTACAAAGATGGAGAGTAACTATGTATATATGTAGAATTTACCAACCTACATGTTTGAAAGAACAGATCATTTCAGTCAACATTGTTAAACTAACCACCTGAAATAGTCTCCAAATGAGAAGCAGTATTTGTTTCTATGGCAACGTAGAAGTACTTTCATTAGCAATAGTACATTTCTGCAGTATGCATTTTGAAATTACTTAATAATAGCTTTGATTTCTATAATGATCTTTAGGGGTTTCAAATCTCAAATTGATATGCATTCACGTCAAAGTCACACACTGGTGGTAAGCTACCTCTGAAGCCATAGCTGCACTAGGCAAACTGACAAGAAATGTAATAGCCAAAATGCCTTTACCATCAAACACAGTGACAATCACACTAACACATTGAAGTAGGCAAGGCAATATGAGCTTAAAGCTGTACTACCTGATTTTGTGATATGTCAAAAAAAAATCTAAATTTGAATGATACACTCCCTTTTCCCAATTCCTCTCCTTCACGAGCCTCTATCATGGTCTCTCACAAACCAGGAAGTAAGTACACAAGCCAGAAACAGAGATCTCGAGTTAACTCTTTAAAATAACAAATGAAAATGGTTGTGTTTAAGCTGTGAATTTTGAACTAAAACAACATCTCTTTCAAATGATTCCTAATAGATTCTAGTTTTGGATAAATAATGGATGTATCGACCAATCACAATTGTCGCTCCTTCACAATGGAAGCGTGTGATTGGTTAAACAGCTCCTTCCCTCGCCTTAAACAAAAACCATTATACCACAGCCCACAGGTGACCTCAAAGTCGAATTTTTTCTCAGATGCTTTCTGTTAAGCTGTTTTAATAACTAAATAATTATCTTTGCCAAAATACAAGGAAACAGAAATCATGTATGGCAGCTTTAACTTTTACATAATGTACAGATATTGAGTACTTCAGTCCACCTGTTGATACTTTCATAGCACAAGCAGAAAGCAAGATAAAGTTTCCCCAGCGGACACAAGAGGCCAGATTACCATATCAACTTTTCTGTGTGCGCTCACCACACATGCACAAACACTACCCGCCTCATTAAGCCAGCTAAGCAGTGGTCGTCAGGAAGGAACGGTGAAGCGAGGCAATGCCGTCTCTCGCATTTATAAACCGCCTCCCTGAATTAGCCACGTCCCCAGTGACTGAACGAGCCTGAAACATGCCACTGGAAAAAGCACACATGAGCAAAACACAGACGCATAAAACGTGTCCGTATGTTCTCATCAGGCTGGAGTTCAGTGGAGATAGCCGTCTTGTGGTCGCAGCTTCCTTCCTGAATCAAAACGCAAGTTAATGATGCAAGCAGTGCTCATCCCGCCTTTGAGTTCAGCTGACATTACTTTTACAGTGCAACTCTTATAGCTTCTTGTGTGTTGGTTTTTAATGACCAGTGAAAAACAACATGGACAACAGGAAGATAAGCAACATTAAACAACCTAAGATTGTTGCAGGAGTCACATGCATATGATACATAAACTGTTCATGTTTTTCTGTTACATACCTGTCTCTGGAGCCTATATCCAAGCAACTATGGGCTTTAGGTGGGGTAGACCCTCAACAATGGCCTGTTTAATGGGCTAATACGGAGACATAGATGTGCAAAAGTAGCCGGTAGAGCAGGTCGCCTGCTAATTGAAATGTTGCTCCTCACTCAAATCAGTTCATGCTGCCATTGTGTCATTGGGCAAGACACTTTTCCTACCATCCCTGAGTCTATAAATACATTTGTGTGATTCTGGTGGTCAAAGATGCCTTATGTCTGCCACACCAGTCTGCCCAAAGTAATCTATGGCTCCAGAAACACCACCAATTATTAAACCATATAAAGCACTATTGTTACAATTAGCTGGCTGAAGACCCAAAAAACAGACTTTTCAACACTGGAACATGTTCAGAATATTTATAACAACAGGCATCAAAGACAGGGTATGTTCAGAGCTGGGGGCCAGGTGAGGAGCAACGCTGGAGTCACAGGTAACTAAAAACATGTGAGCCAACGACTTTACCACACTACTAAGTCAGATGAACTGGTGCAGAGTGGAGTCACAATCAGGTTTACTTAATGCTGGGTTGATTGTAGATGGACCACAGGTGAGTGCTCCTCCCAGGTACACACACACACACACACACACACACACACACACAAGGGGGGGGGACAGGAGGACCATGACTATACTATTATTATTAAAAAAAACAAACACGGCACGAGGTAGCAAAACAAACTCCAAAGTACCTTGGTCATTCTAATCGTATAGTGTTAGATGGATTCATTAACACCATGTATTTCAGTGTACACACATATCCTCCAGGGAGCATGCACATATTTTTATGGATAATGACCACATCGCACTTGCTCTGAACTCAATTATTCAGAGGCATAGTGGCGAGAAGCCCACAGAGGAGGGCCGCACCGATGCAAAAGTGTATCAATGATTTTAGGGCTAATACAACACAAATCACTGTCAGGACCAGCCCAAAGCACCTCTGAACAAACTCTGTGGTTTATGTAGTTGTCTAAAAGGCTAAACTCCAAAGACCAATGTTGTTTTATGAAGGAGACATCAATACAATGTTATTTTTAATTCTCTATTCAATCTCAGTGAATCAAAAAAATATTCCCTAACAGAGGTGAAAAGTACTGTTTGAATGAATGTTTGAACAATACTGTGCACATTGTAGTATTTCTAAATCATATTATTTCTTTGTCAAAATACAAATTTGTGATAAAACTGCTCTTTAGTTTTCTATATATATCGTCTGCATGATGTAGAAGCAGGTCAAGCAAAAATCTTTCATCTCAAAGTGTTGCTTGATTAGCTCATCAGAAGACTGCGGCCCACAAGATGATAATTAAAGGTATAAGGAAGTAAACTGTCTAGATCTCTTTGAGGGTTCCCATTGAAGTAATGCACAGAAAGCCATCATAAATTTGGCCAGTATGCAGGATTTGGCAGAGGACGTGCAAATAGAACAGTTTCTATGTCGAGACTTCACTGTTAATATTTTATACGTGTCAGGTCTGTGGATGTTTCTGTGAGAATCAGCGAAAGTTTGATCAAAAAGGGCTCAGAGCTACAAGGACAGATATCTTCTTCATAGAATAACGGTGATAAAATGACATAAAACATACAAGAAAAAGTACAGAACATCAATGTAAGGTATTAATACATTTAATTCAGACTAAATAAGCAAGCTACAACCAACATAAATGGTTTCACCCGAATGCACAACGTCAAAAAACAGTTTGTTTAATAGACCCTTTCAAAGTTTGTAAACAGAAAGTTCTAAATTCCGGAACGGATGAAGACCATAATACATTTTCAATGGAGAAATTAGCATCAGCCACAAAATATGTTTTTGACAAATGCCAACCACTCTGCTACATGTCGGTAAGCCTGGTTAAGAAAGACTACTGAATGTACCTCACATTGTATGTTTATTTAATGTACACATTAGTAACTGTTAGACTTTTGACTGGTGGCAAAATTCTTGATTTTTAGGTTTAACAAGTCTTTACAGAAATGTTGACGACCAGTTTTTTTCATTGTATGCTCAGAATTATTCTATCCCTCACCACAAAACCTACTTTTTTGTAAAGTGAATTCACTTATGCTCCAGTCGCCTTTTCCAATAGATTCTACATGGAGCATATTTTGTTCAAGGTAGACAAGTGCACATCTCCATTAGAAACACAAAAGTGGTCTGGGTAAGGTTAAAGCTTTTCAGACTCTACATAAAATTAGACCAAACCAATGAAAAAGATGCTTTGAATAATTCACCTTTTTGTGCACACATATGTAGTCCATTCTGTTAAATTGTACACTATTGGAAACTTTTACAGGCTACACTAGCAGCCAGGTTACAGCTCTCACTTCTACATGTTAGTCTGTTATCCCAGTTCCTCAGTCCACTGTCTCCAAGAGCCTTTAGTCACATCTGAAGACATTTCTATCTTTTGAAACTTTTCCCTTCAAGTTCACATTCTGACCCACATCTCTTCACACATCAGGTTTTACAGAGCACTCCCTCGCCTCCTGCCTCTCTGTAATTTGAGTTTCTCTGCAGTGGATAATGTCACTGCATGTCTGTGAATGGCAGCACTAAACAGAACACCCTCAAGTCAGAACCCTTCATAATCACACCAGTGTCATTTCAGGTGAGTGGCGTGTCGTGAGAGATTGTTAGACATAATTAGCTTTGTGTTGTTATTGTGCTAATGTTAAGGTGCTTCGTCATTTGTTTATACAGTGTTGTTGCAAATGTCATATGTAAATTATTTCATTCTGCAGGTGTCTGTAGACTATCCCCCGGCAACTATGAGCCTTAGGTGGGGTAATCCTGGACAATTGCAAGTTAGCTGCTGGGCTAAAAAAGAGACACACATATTCACCAGTATATAGACCCTTTAAAATGTTGGTTATATGGAATGTTCAAAGTTCCAGAATGGAGGCGACTGGAGCAAAAGTGAGATAACTTTACAAAAAAGTAGTGTTTCTGGTGAAGCATAGAATAATTCTGAGCATGCAATCAACATTTCTGTAAGTAAGACCTAAAAACCTTCAGTAAAACCAAAAAAATTAAGAATTTCGCCTCCAGCCAAAAGTGTAACTGTTACTAATATGTACATTAAATAAACATACAATGTGAAGTACATTCACTAATGTTTCCTAACCAGGCTCTGACATTACCTACATGTAGCAGAGTGGTTGTCATTTGTCAAAACCATCGTAGTTTCCCATATTTTGAGGCTAACTCTAATTTCTCCATTGAACATGTATTATGGTCTTGCCTCCAGTTGC
>JAVQKC010156372.1:0-10257 GCA_036025475.1 Philypnodon macrostomus
AATTGAATTTGGGAGGTCAGGTATATTTGACAGCCTCTAACTTGCACATACTTTGCCCGATTAGGCTCAAACATGAAATACCTAATTACCCCCTGGCCCTGAACACATCTGACTGATATGATGGCAGTTACCTCTATAGCACCCCCTATAGACTGAAAGAAGAATGTAGTTTTAGGGAATTTTAAAATTTGGCAAAAATATTCTTCACAAACATCCAGACAAATCAAAAAAGTCAAATAGACCCTTCCCATGTTTGTCATGGTTTTGGGTGGGGCCTCTTAATTGCTCATTAACAATATTAAAACCCTTAGAAAACACACAATGTCTGATTAAGGTGCCCATTGGTGACAGTTATAGCAGACGTATGGGGCAGGCATACGTATGGGGCAAAACGTATGGGGCCGTTTTCGCCGATATACACCTTGCTGTCGGGGACGACAGCACAGGCCTAGTGGACTCTGTGATTAGTGATGATGATAATAACTATACTTACTGTTGATATCACTGCTTTGGTGTTATTTTACAGTGCTATGCAGTTTGTGTCTCTGTCATCATTGTTTTTCTACTGTATTTTTTACATGTATTTTATTGTGCACTTCTAAAAATAAAATTAAAAAAATTGGTAAAATGTATTATTTTTAGATCACTTCCTCCATCAGACCTCCTCTGATTTATAAGCATCAGCCAGTGTTTGTATTCACACTATCACCAACGTGATTCCATAATATCGTCGTTTCGTCGATATATAATAAAATTCTATATGACCTCATACTCTGAAGACCCACTGAAGCACTCACATTTTGTAAATTCTTTAGTCCTGTGAATTGATATATATATATTTTTAATTAATCACACCTTTGGGCTGTGATTATTCATGATTCATTTTTAAATTAGCTTTTCTTTAAGTGGGCCCCAGATAGAGCTACCACCCCTAGCCCCCTAAATCTGCAGTCGCTGCACCTGCTCCAACCACTTCCTCATCACTACACAGGGCCGTTTGTGGAGTGCAGACTGAATTTACTGCAAAATCTTTGACTAGAATACTGAATTCTGTTGTTTTTGTGAAACTACAGCAAATATATTGTGAGAGAAACATGGTTTAAGACGGCGGGAGCGGTGTGCGTGTCGGGTCGCATGTATGGCACACATATACTGAATCAGCAGATATAAGACCATTTTCAGTTTTGTAGATCGATGTCCATAGTATGCCTTTACGAGCTGAACAGTCAATACTGTCAATAGATTTTTGTGATATGTTATTCTCCACGCTTATCTCTGCTGCTCACTCTGTCACTGCAGACTGCAGTTTGGACAGGGTTACGATCGCTTCGGCCCACTTGGATGTCGGCCAAAACAGTAGTGTGATTAATCCGTGTTAATAGTATGTATCAAAATCATAAGTCATAATATACCTTGTCTTTGATTTTCAACTCCTCTTTCAAAAAAAAAAATAAAAAATAGAATACCTAACTTTTATTAAAGAATTGAATACTAAATAACCCAAACACCAAGTGTAGCATAACTGTCCTCTTGACCTCAACAGACTTAGCAGGGATAGTTTAAGTAAACATGTAGGACTTCTTATCACCCTAACAGTTTTATCGCCGGTGATAGATCATATGTTAACCAGTACATTCCAATGTGGTTACAAACATGTGGCCAGCCCCACTCACTCGGACCCCCAACGTGTACAGATGACAATGCTTATACATATAGTTTACAAAGCAAACTGTTTGTTAATGGACTTAATTAATTGTGAGTGTGTTTGGACCTTCATGCATCTCGGATTACCTTTATGACTCTATGAATCACAGACCAATGCAATGACCCTGGTTTGACCCACTGTTTCTCTTCACAGACTTCTGATGCTGTTGACAGTTTGATCATGTTTTCAACAAAAGAACTATATACGACGTGTGTACATAATATAATGTTTGTCGGTACAGTTTTGGGTTTGAAATGTGTTTAATTATGTCTATTCACGTAACACTATGCCACAAAGAAAGTCACAAATTTGATTTCATCCTTTTATTTTATGCATGCCCACTTTTCTCCTCTTAAATGATTATCTCCTAACAACACCTAGGAAGTTGGTCAGTCATTTTGGCTGGAGCAGTTTTGAGAGAGCCTTCACAGAGTTTGGCGAAAAAGAGGTTTTGGCTTTTAAGCATGTGCCCATTGAAAGATGTGTTTTTGACTAAAACTGCTGCTACGATATATACAATTTTCTGACCAGATGCAAGTTTTTCTTCCTTTTAAAGTTGCTGTGAAGAACTGCCGCCTTCAAACAGCAACACATTTTTGGTTTTAGACATATTCAAGTTTTGAAATTTTGACTTTAGTGAGAGTTGTGGCTTTCAACTTTTTGAGGAAAGCTCCCCGAATCCTCCATGTACAATGGAGTGCAGCATCTCAGCTAAATCTGGCTGAGGTAAGGCACTATACCACCAGCTGACCCTTCACGTCTACACGTCTAGAACCACCTGCAGACCATTTCTGGACCTTCAGGACCATCTTGGCTACATGCGCTCGTAAGAGCCCACCATCTCACACAGAAGTTGGCAAAACACACACAGGATTAGTCACTTAAAATCTATTCAGCTCTTCGACACATGCTCTCACCAACATTTAGGAAAACCTTTTCCTGTCCCAAAACTTTCTAAACAATTTCCACTCTTTTAAATGTTGGGTAATTCAGTCTATTTATAATTCCTTCTTTTATATATTTTTAATATTCAAATGCGGTCTGTTGATAATAAATAAAAATTAAATTAAATTCCATAAACCACATTTCTCTGTTAATCAGTATTTTTGCTTTACCTCTAGAATAGTCACTGCAATGTTCAAAGAACTCAAAAGGATTAGTAAAATATAGACTTCCTGTTTTACTACAGTATATATATTGGTGCTCCATCTAATACGATCTTAAATATTAAGCTAAAGTAACAGCGAGCATTTTCCCTACACTTGGCATCATGGCAATAGATTTAACACAATGAATGTGTGGAATATAAAATCTGTTTATTTGTAGTACAAAATTTCTATGTCTAGCAGTGTAATGAAGTATGGAGCAGTGTGGTCAGTAGACAGTGCAGTTAGCAGATGAGCGCTGTGTACACATGAAGTCACTGGTGAGCTCCCTGTAGCCCTGGACCTCCGTCAGACCACTCCCTGAAACAGAAGACCAGGGTTAGCCAAATGCTGATGTTTAACACTAGAACAGCCAACATTGTAGTACCTCCTAGAACAGCAAAGGGGTCATATTGACTCTGCTCTATACTAGAGGCATAATAATTATCACTTAAAAGCTTGTTACTGGAATTTTTGGTCTCATTTATTTTTTTATTTTTTTATTTTAGCAATATAATTAGGGCCAGTCATTATGATATATATAATATATCACAGTTTTCAAAACTTGTATGTTACTTCTAGTTTTTTTGTGTTTAGTAACACAGTTATTTAGATTTGTGCAATTATGTTTTTTGAATGTCTTTGCAATTAAAATTGAATACAATAATGCAGTTTTGCACTGCAGCCTCTATAACTAGTTATCTGTTACTGGAAAAAAAAAAAAAAAATCACAATTACATGAAATAATCTAATAATCTAATTGCTTTAGATAAATTAATTGAATATTACATTAAATAAAATGTGCAAAAACTGATAAACAGTTACAAAAATACCTTTTTATTTTATGTTGATTGATTTGCATTGTTTCCTAAGAAAACATAACAAACATTTACATTATGACTGCAACTAAAACACATTTGTATTGTATTACAACATAACCACCTTGAACATTGAACAATGTCTAACCACTGAATATACTGAAATATTGTATTCATAATAAATAATGATATATTTTTCATGATATTGCCCAAACCTAAATGTAGTATTTTGATTTTAAATAATAGGTTACTCAGAAATATATTTGGTTTTGGTACAGGACAAATTCTCAAGCAGTCAAGATGCAAAAATACTGGTTCCTCTCTGCAAATGTATCGAATTGTTCTTTTTGCTAATTTTGTATTTTGACACCAATTGAAAATTTTTGAAAGGTGTGTTTGTGAACATCAGAATGTTATGAAATCTGTTGGGGTGTGTGTCTGATTGGATATAGAATGTACTGTTTAAGCCTATTACTGATGCCGTAATATTACCATTTTGCATTAGAACTAATAGAGGTCAAAATGACCCCATGGATGTTCTAGTGTTAAGTGTCATGAACGGCTCACCTTCCATCAGGTTATACAGGTTACAGTAGTTAATGCCATGGTCTTTGATGGCGTACCAGGTTTGAGAGATGGACATGGCCTACAGACGTAAGATCCAAGGATATTAATGGTCATATGATCAAACAGTTCTCCTAATAATAAATCTCATTGTGCTCCAATTGAGTATAATTTTCTTGTCATAGTTTCACACAATATTCTAATTACTAGCTTTCTTAATTTTGACATCACTGATATCCAACAGTCCTGGTTCACCCCAATATCCTAATGCTGTTTGTTCCTACTCTAGAGTTCACGCTCTATACAGGCTCTATACTAGGCCCCTTACTGGCAATTTTATATCTCCACTAAACCTGACTAAGCTCCTCCTCATTGCCAATTCATATTCATATATATATGTATATATATATATATATATCAAATAAATACTTAAAGAAATTAACTGACAGAAACATGGCAGGAGGTGAAAAAATGGTAGAGCATCAGCCTGATGTGGATGTTGTCCACATGCCTCTGGAAGGGAGTGGTGTGTTTGGCCTCGATAAAATGGGCAGAGGCCGACTGCAGCTACAAGAGACAAGACACAGACATGTTTACATCTAGAAACATTCCAACAGTTCCAGTGGTCAAAAGATGTAAGTAACATTTTTAACAAATCCTTGGCAACTTTTTTTTTTCTACATCAAAAAATGTATTTTGTGTGTGTGTGCATACCTTTATATTCTTATTTTATTGAATTGAATAGAAAAGGTATGTTTTTATTCCCAAAATAAATATTATATAACAAAAATGTATATGTTAAGGATGGAAATGTTGTTTTCAGTTTTGTTGTCATCATCAACATTTAGGAGTTAGAATTTTACAAACTCAGATGCTTGAAATTTTTTTTTGCTCTGTTTAGTACAGGTATAAGAATGTCACTTTTGATCTAAGCCATAGGTTTCAAATCTTTTTTCACTGAGGGCCACACTGTCAAAAATTAATACCAAGGAGTGCCACTCACTAAGGTGACTGATTTCACTTCACCTAAGTCCCCTGTGGTCGTATCTGTTTTCTGGACACATAGAAAAGTGGAAAAATATCTTGTTACAAATTGAATGCTGTCTTTGTAGTTGGATTATGTCACATGCAGAAAAGACAATTTGGGCCAATTGACATGTACGCTTGAGGACCACATATAATTACTATGTTGGTTGCCCCTGGGCCATAGTGTGGACAAGGTGTACCTAACAATGTGGATAAAAATGGCTTCATCCTCCTCGCTGACACAGAACTAAAGGATTCCTAAAACATTCCCTGACAGTTGATTTTGTCCTGATTCCTGTGGTGTGCGTCTAAGTGGATTCCCTCACACAAACCTTATAGAGACAGCGCTGTCCTCCCGTCGTACAGCTGCTCATTGTCTTCCACTCCTGGATCTGAGCGACCAGGGCCTTGGACACCTGTGTGCACGGAATACCAAAGTACCTACACACACACACATAGACATTATACTCAGGTTATGTCAATACTACGGTAAAAAAGAAAACGTCTACTTAAGTCCTAACTGAAATTAATTAGATTAATGTATGGTCAACGTAATGTCAATGTTGTAATCAGACAGACACATTTAAAAAAATATATAAATAGCAAATTCCTGTACTTCCAAAAAAGTAAACTAAATGAGCAAAAAAGAAATACCATTTCAAAGTTAAGGTAAAAGAAACAAAACTTTTTCACAGGATAAAGCTATACCTAGAGGTTGTTAAAAGTACTATTAGTCTTGCTCAATTTATTTTTAAACATTTACTGAAAATTTTAATATCTGGATTCATTAAAATTACTTGAATTCAGAAAATTGAGTCATGTGTTCTTCAAAGTGGCACAAAATTGTCCTCTAAAGCATCACAAAATGTCTGTCAATACTGCGATTTTGTGCCGCTTTAGAGGAAATAGAAAAATAACTAATTTAAAATTAAAAAGGAATATTTAGATTACTTAAAATTGGATAAATTAAAAATATTGAGTCATTTGTTCTTCGAAGTGGCGCAAAATAATTGCCAATGAATGAATGTTTTACCTAGAATATTTAGATTTCTTACTGATGTTTTTTCTGCCAGTGGAATTAGAATATTGAACTTGAAATAGGAAAAAAAAATCTTATTCTACTGACAGATCATTTTGCATGAAATAACAAAAAAATCATAATTACATTGAAAAAATTATCTAGGCCTGATAAGTAAATAAATCTAAATTAGTCAGATCTACTTAAATATATTTTTACTTATCTAGACATTCCTCTTTTTGCAGTGTCTGTAGTGAATGGTTATTTCATTGTAAAATATCCAAAAGACTCACACACTCACACTAAACTCATCTTAAACTGATTAAAACTAATGACATAATGATGTTTAATGGTCTTTCAAACATACAGCCATACGCTGTGGCTGGTATTAATTAACTCGTGCCATTTTCTATAATAATATATTACACTACCATTATATACACTACATTTAAAATGAATCCGCAGACACTTTAAAGGCCACACTAAGCTTCTAATAACTGTGTGACCAATTAGGGGGTACTAGTAAAAATAAATAAATAAATCTATTTTCAATATTGTCAATTTAGAGAGATTTTGAACCAGTTTGCAATATTAACATAAGTTCATACTAATAAATAAAAAAGTTAGGGAAATTTTTTTGTTTTGTTTTTTACCAGAAAGGAAGAGTTAGAGTTTAATATATTATTCCTAACCTGATATTTTGGACATTTTTTGTTGTTATTATAAAAACAACCTAAGATCCACGATTGCTCCATTAAAAGCCTTTCATTTTATGTTAAAAAAGATGACCAAGAAGACCAAGAATAGATTTGTTAGTCAAAAAATATTATTTGATGTTTGAGTGAAATTACATTATGTTCCTAAAATGCAAAATAACCAATAACTGACTATAACCTGGTTCTCTTAAATACTATCATGAAATGCTGAATTATCTTGGCATTTTTTTCCTACAGTCACCTTAAAGTCAAGTGTGACTATATAAATGTAGTATGGCGTTGTTTTATTATTTTAAAAACCCCGTGCTCGCCACCAGATGGCGCAAGTGCGCAGTCTTGCTGGTTGCCATGTTGTCTTCGCTGGCGCATGTCGCAGGTATGCCAAACTGAGCCATTTATTTTCAATTGTGATGTTTTTTTGGGTTTTTTTTTTTTACAAATATTACTTGTGCTGTTCCTTGCGATCTTATATGATCCATTGTGTGAATGTTGTACGTGCCCTGGTTTGTTGCTGCTAACAGTGCCTCTGTCTAAAATGGTAGGTTTATGGTTTAAAATCGTTGGTAATCTGCACCATGATTGTTTGTAGGACC
Source organism: Philypnodon macrostomus (assembly GCA_036025475.1). Taxonomy (NCBI): domain Eukaryota; kingdom Metazoa; phylum Chordata; class Actinopteri; order Gobiiformes; family Eleotridae; genus Philypnodon; species Philypnodon macrostomus. The sequence continues at coordinate 7,586 of JAVQKC010156372.1, forward strand.
CAAGCTCACGCCCCTGCTGCCTTGCCTTCTACGTATGGGTTTGCCTGACTGGCTAATGTACAAACCAAAAGGAACTGGAACAAATTAACTTTTAATGATGCAACTAATACTTATGAATGTGGCACTACATAACGTAAACTTCAATTATGATCTACTAAATTATAGTAACTAATGGAACTTGCCTCTGTTTCAATTATCTTACCTGTGTTGCCTTTTCTTATTTATTGGTTCCAGGGCCATTCAGTCTAGATGGCGTTGTTGGTATATATATTTTTTTGTGTTTATTATTTTATTAAATACACTCACCTTGCCACATATACAATGCTCATTTTGCAAATAAAAATATTCTTATATTCTATTACACTACGCCACACTTAAAATTTGCCATCTATTTGTTATGTTGACACCATTATTCACATCTTCCTTATTCAGAATTAGGTTAGTAAAGACAGACATACCACTCGACTTTACACTGGGCGTGCAGGGGTCCGCTGGAAGACAGGTCAGGGGAGACCAAGAGGACAGCCAGGAGACAGAGAGCCCGCTCCATTCTGAACCAGAACCTTCAACAACACCTCTACACAGAGGAAAACAGGTCAAAGCATATCACAGGACCATCATGTGCAGAGAATCAAGGAAACCCACCAAATTAGATTAACTTCAGAAGAATCCACTGAGCACATATGTTGGACTACAGGGACCTCTACAGGCAGCATCTCGGAACAGCAGAAACCCCTTATAACCACAAAATATATTTTGAAAACCTTTTCATTAATAAGAGATGAGCCTAAACTACCTATCTAAAGATGGAATGTCCTACCTTTGTTTCTTCTTTTTCTTCCTGAGGTGATGATGTTGACATGGCCAGGTCAGTGTCAGACAGCTCAACAACATGACTTTTTTAGATGAACTGCTTTCTGAACTGCTTTTCTTCTTGTCTAATTGTAAGTAATTCAACATCATGATACATTAAAAATAAAAGTTTAAAGAATTCAAACTAAAATTATTCATATAAACCAGTACAGACTTAGCTTACATTCTGGCTTTTTTAGTGTTGAGTTTTATTGATCATTGCATGGGGTGCCAAGTGTGTTTTAAAATCTATAAAAGTCTTCTGTGCTCTGGATTAGTACACAATGCAGACAGTGAGACAGACTCCCAAAAGATGCTGAATACACTGAAAACTGATTTAGTCATCTGACGAAGGTAGGGGACAAACCTACTTTCCCAGCTTGGCCACCAAATCCATCAAATAGCAAATAGAAATATTAATTTCTGTTTATTTAGTATTCCTAATATTTAAACTAGCCTTTGCCATATTATAGTGACCCATATTATATTTTCATCACATATTTTTTCAGCATGTTTTATTCAACAGTGTCTTGAAGTCTCCACTAGATGGTGGAAATTGACCACAATTGGGACCATAGCTTTTACATATTTTGCATTACAGTTCAATTTGAAAATAAAAAACAATCAAAACAAACATTTATAATGTTGGGTTATTATAGTTTTATTTTATACCATAGTCATAAATTAATCCACAGCTTCCTGAAGTGTCGGTCAGTAAGATGAATGGTATGACTTTTGGGCTCCACAGAGACAATCAGGAATGCAACCAAAAAAAACACGACTTCTGTTTAAAAAAGTCATCTGTGAAAAAGGTCTATATAGCTGATGTAAACAAAACAAACTGGTTGACAGTCCATACACATATGATACACATGGCAATGCTAAACATTATCCAAACTGGGAGCAGATTCTTCATTTTTGCCTCCTAATTTTGCCATGAGCTCGAGCACTGTTTTACATATATTTTAAGATTCTCTCAAGGTTTTTGTCTATGGCAAATGAACATCCATAATATCTGCAACAGACAGACAGAGAAGACAAACCGGTCACTGCATAGGAGGACGTAAAAACACCCATTCCGGCATAAAAGAAAGGTAAGGGAAATTACAATGCTGTTTACATAATAGATTTTGAATTATCAACACCTTAAAATAATGGTCATTTTTTGATAAAACAAGATTTTTGCCTAAATCAGCTCTTCGTGCAACTGGCCACCTCTGTTTAAAAAAATACATATTTTTTACATTATAGGACTCTCCAAAGATGTATTTTCAATTCTTACACAAGATTTCACGCAATTTCAGTTATTTTAAACATTGACAATTTTGAAATCTGCAACACTCTAGACACTTCTAAAAAGCACAATGCTTTGTATTGGGACTTGGCTGCCACTCTGTTGTCATCCATGTAGTTAGCAGCCTTGATAAATAGCGATTATGTGAAGGCCTGTGGTTAGTTGTGGTTAGGCAAAGTGTTATTAAGGATCTGCAAACTTGAGAGTAATGGTAATGGTAAAGCATTTAAAGGTACATAAAAATTACTTACTATATTACTTATTATAATTATTATAAGTCATTATATTGGCGAAATTACGATATTATGGAATCACGTTGGTGATTCCATAATATTGTTCCGCAGGTCCTAGCTGTGAAACGAATTGCCGGATCAGTTTCAACATTTGCACACAGGTACATACCATAAAGACACCAAACTGTATCGATTTGGGTACTTCTACGATTAATATTAATTAATTAAGTAATTAATTAATTAAGGGCCAAAACTGTGAACGCAATAACTGAAAAATTCTTTCCTGGATCTTT
>JAVQKC010156393.1:0-11087 GCA_036025475.1 Philypnodon macrostomus
GTGTTACCTGAATACACATAGTTAAACACATTTCACACTCAAACTGTACACACAAACATATGATGTACACATGTCATATACAGTTCTTTTGTTGAAAACATTATCAAACTGTCACACAGTGTCAAAGTCTGTGAGAACAGAGACTGAACCAGAGTCAAACCAGAGGCATACAGCCCTAGTATAGGGTAATAAAAGTAACCTGAAATGAATGGTCCAACACACTGACAAATGGTTAACTCCATTAAAACAGCAATATGTGTAATGTCATCTGTACACATTGGAGTCCAAGTCTAAAGAAATAATGAATCTGTTGTTAATCAGTTTCCTCAAGTCTTGGTTTGTTTGTCTTGTTTGTTTGAGTCTTTGAACTCAATGGTAACTTCCTGTTTGGGCCTCCAAAGGTTATAGATCAATGCGATAAGAAGTTCTCCATGGTTACTTAAAAACAGGTATCCTGCTGAGTCTGGTGAGGTCAAGAGGTCAGTTACACTACAACTATGTCCATTCACAATCACACACAAATGTAAATGTGGTCCTACTCTATCAACATTTTCTATTTACTGAAAAGACATCAACACCATAACAATTATGCAGACTGCAGCACCAGGAATGCATTGTGTGATTTGATATGTGCATACTGAAACAGCAGGTAGAGTATAGAGGCTGGGGCTGTATCTCATCTGAATGTTGTGTGTGTGTGCAATTGAGCGCATTCAAAAACCATTTACCACCTACTACTTACAGGTTCAATGGAGCATGGACTGAACACCAGCAAGGTCTGAGCCACAGGGGCTGCCCCACACAATGCTAAATGAATCAATTCTGTATCACATTTATGGCATTTTGAAATATTTTACAATTTGAAGAAAGAAAAAATAACACAATATAATTTCTCAGTGATTCCCAAGCTATGGTCTGGGGCCCACTAGGTGTCTGCAAAGGTCCCGCAGGGGGCCCCTAAAGCTTCTACATTAAGGATATAAATTTAGCTTGAAATTTTTAATAGAAATGATGAAATGAGTGACTACGTTTTGTATTTTGATAAAGAATTTAGGATTAAGGAGGCCACAGCATGCATGACTTTGAGAATTCCTGCTCTAATACAACAAATGCGTTTCTTTAAACCTACTGGCCTCTTTATTAGGTAAGCTTTGTTTTATAAATGTTATAAAGTGGTCATTTTGTGTATCAAACCAGTTTCCGACATTTGAGACATTTTTGCCCTCAAGAAATGCTGCTCATTGGATTTTGTATTTATTTCAAATCTTTTCCCAGGTATACCTTACACATGGTTGTTCATTCTGATGCTTGGTTTAAACTTCAGCAGGTTTGTGAGGAGAATAAGTATAGGACTAAATCCAGTGGATTGATGCAATCTCATGCTGATTAGCCATTTAGGCAAAAGCAGAAAAAATTGGTCTACCTAATACAGTGGCCAGAGGACGTCTCCCTCCTAAAACTGTAATAGGAAAAATGTCTTTTATATTTTTGCATGTATATGGTTCTATGCAGTTCTTTTATGCTGTGCTTTTCTTCTACCATGGTTAATCAATACATTCTACATATATCTACTCTCACATACATGCAAACATACTAAGGTTTTTAGCGTCCAGCCCATTTGAAAAGGAGATACCATGAATGAACCATTGAACTTCTGGGTACTGGAAAACCCACTTTTTTTCATTTTAAACTTGCTCCAAACTGTGCATTCTGATGTTGTATCCTTGGGCAAGACACTTAACCAAATGATGGCTACAACTGTGGCCTAAGGAAGTAACAGTGGTGATCCAGCATAAGGTAATGCACGTGGGGAGTGAATCCAGCAGTCAAGCTACTGTAGCTAAAGTTGCTGACGTTAATGCTAGTTCTGATAGAAAGAGACTAGAAATTGTTGAGTATCTGACAATTGACCTTAATTAGCTTAGTTACTGTTACTAGGTCCAACAAGCTTCTTGAAGCCAATGCACATGGGGTGGAGGAGTACACCACAGTGTGTTAGTGAATCTTTTTGGAGCAATAACAAAATAAGTTCAAGATGCTTGTTAGGAGGTTATGTTCAACTTATCTGTGAACAGACAAAACATAACGTTAGAGGGCTCCCAGCTAACAGCTAATGTAACTAAAGTTAGCTAATGGGCCTGCTCAACTTAGAGGGTAACATTCTAGCAATGATTTCTTAGTAATATACAATATTCACCAATAGTAACCATAACTTTGATATCTAGATTTGTGGATGTTCTCGCCTCTAGAGCAAGACAAGACATTAGTTATCGCCATGGTGTTAGCATAGCCCGGGTTTACCATATAGTAAAGTGGGTGAGTAAACGATAAAGTGAGTGAGTGAGTGAATGAGTAAACGATAAATCAGGAGTGAGTAAGTGAGTGCGTAAACGATAAATCAGGATTTTAGAAGCTACATGAACTGCCTGAGTTGTGACATCACTGACAATTTCAACATGACAGACCTCAGCAGACAGTTTATTGTGAATACAAATAATCAGGTCAAAAGATCTGGGAGAGTCTAAACTATAATGTATGGTTTGATTTAGTTCAAGTTTGATAGTAAGAGTAATCTCTATTTTATGCTAGCTGCACCAAATGTCTTACTTAGCTGGAACTATATGATTTATCTCTTCAGCATCATTTAGTCCTGGTAACAATTATGAATGTAATATGCTCCATCATCAGAAGCCATATTATGCAATTGGGACTATAATTAGTTTACTATTTAGAACTACATTTTGACATTTGCGGATCCCAAATTTCTGAGCAAAAAGACGTGAATACACACAAGTCGGAAAACATGTTGCAATTTCGGAGAAAACTACCACTGTCAGATGTGCATTTGAAGGCAGGCTTTCCTTGGCGCAGACGTATGCATGGTTGTTTATTCTGAAGACATTGAGCTGGGAGTGGAGCCGTCCACACGGTTTAATCCATGGTAGGCACCGCTCCAGTTGTGTTTTCGGCTTTGGGAAGGGAACGAACACCACTCCCCCAGATAAACTCTTGGGTGCCGACTGTCCATTTTACATAATCCATCGCTTTACCATTTTGCAGCTTGTCGGACCTAGTTTACATGATTGGGTTGCTAATGATGTGTGATTGGACATTGACCGTTTGGGGGTGTGGTTTTGCAAAAGGTCAATTGGTCATGAAGGTATATGCCTGATTAAGCTTGGCATTATAATATAAAACTGTCTTGTCTGTGTGTGTGTGTGTGTGTGTATGTAAGTCTATTTCTTAAATATAACCATGGTTCACATAAGTCCACTTCCCTCTTACTCCTGCTCCTCTGTTGACTTTCCCTTAAACTTACACGCTGCTACATTGGATAAAAATACCAACCTTGAGAAGTCAATCATCGTGAGGTGGCGGATGGGAGTCAATAAGGAGGTAATGACAAAGTGTTTTAATGTTTAAACATGGAGGAGAATGAAGAAGTGCTCCATTGCCAGGGCCGTACACAGAAATACTAAGGGTCCAACAGGATTCTTTTATGTAAACTGTATCATGGTTTGGTCCTGTCCTGGATTAGTTTAGATCCAGTGTAGTCCGGGTTTAGTCCAGTTTTAGACCCAATTTACTTTGGGTTTAGACATGGTTGACACCCAGTTTAGTCCTGCTTTAGAACTGGTTAATAACTCATTTAGTTTAATCCTGGATAGGTCTTCTTTCTGATTTTGACCCGTTTTAGATCTTGACCGGTTCCTGGTTTATTTCTGGTTTTGTCATGGTTTGGTCCAGATTTGGACATGTGGTTTAGACAAGGTTTAGACTTTTGGTTTAGTTGCTTTTGTCCTATCATTGTCATGGTTCATTTAAAATTTTCTTCTGATTTAGTCCTGATTTAGAGCAACTTCACTTAATTGATTGGTTGTTAATACCTGTGTTAAAGCTGCATTTGGAAATAAAGTGACATCAAGAGAGGGAGATTCCAAGATTCTAGCCATAAGATTTTAAGGTACAAACATAATGATTCTCCTTCCTGTGAAGTCACCCTAGCTGCATTATACAGTTACTGAAATGGACAATCTGTCATATGCACTTTAACTTAAAATGTTTCCAGATGTATCCAATATATGTTATATTATGCCTGCATTGTCCCTATATATGTAGATATTCAAAACATAGACCAATCCTGATGTCTGCTTCATATGAAACCATATTTACTTCTGCCTGACTGCTTCTCACTGGTATGTCTCACAAATGGAGCATGTATATACAGTGGGGACAGTGGGGTGTTTACAAGGTGCTAAATATTCAGTGATAAACTCTGGGGCAAGGTTTTACACCACAATCTGCTCCCCCGTAATTCCATGTACACATCATACCGTTTTATTACAATGGGATTTTTTTAATTCTTAGTTTTATTGAGATTTGTTCCTCCCCACAGAATCTGGTAACGTATATTTTAGTGATGGATCTATATTACATGGTTTTATAAGGATAAATAATGGATACAGTGGACAGCCATCTCATGACCTGTAGTGCTAAAAGATTATGTGGCGATTGTGTTTTCATGTGTTTTGCCTGACTGGCTGTATTTTACTGTTGAAATATGTGGGATGATGCAAGTTGATTGTTTTAGTATGGCCAGGGTGAAAAATAGGAATAAAATGCATCGACTGTACAGAGACTTAACATCAGACAGTGCGGCCTGCGCAATTGAACTGGGGTCCTAGTAGGTGGAGAGGTTCTAAATCAGGTCCAAACCATTCCTTTTTTTTTTCAAATGTACCGTGTTGGTGCAATGGTTGGCCAAGAGTTTGCAGAACATTGATTGATGAAGGGGGCATGACATACTGGCTGAATTTATGCTTCAGCTTCATTCATTTATTGATGTAATATATGCCATCTGGAATTTCTAAAACTGCACAAGAAGTTTGGTTTGTTTACAGGTCTATAGGCCATGTAAAGGTCTGCAAGAATTAGAACAAGCTCTTGCTGAACCAGAGCAAACCTAGTTCACCTGCTCCATTAAGTGAAGGCGCTAAGAATGGTAAATGCATCACTATGAGAAGTGAGTGTGAGGGGTTTCTGCTGCTGAGTTGTATGTCAAAGTGAATGCAAAGTGACATGGACTTAGTTTCTCCTACTCAGGTGAGTGCAATGGCAATTTCAGAATACCATAGTTTGAGAACCGCTGAGTTATTGCCTTCACACACCAAAGAAACTAAAAGTGCGTCCTATTTGATTTCGATTTAGAACTGAACATTTGGCCAACCTTTCAATGTTTGTAGTTGTGTCCATTTAGGGTGTTTTTTGTTTTTAGAGTTTGTTGTTTTCGAGTAAATGCCCAATCTGCATATGGCATTATCGTTTTGGCTCTCATCATTTCCGTTCTTCTTCCCGTGAGCTGATTGGCAGGGCAGCCATAGTTCTAGGCCAATCAGACCGCTCCATGCGTATCAACCAAAGATTCAACATGCTCAATCAGCCTAAACCTTGTCCAAACCGGTCTGACAAATTCGGTGTATGGGCAGCTTTAGACCATGTTTATTTCAGATTAGTCCTTTTTTACACAAATCTTTCTACATGTGTCTTGGGTTGGTCAACAGTTTATTTCTTTAATCAGTTTGTTGTGGCGCTAACTAACAAAAACAAATAAATAACATCAAGATACGATGAGATAAGAAGCTTTATTTGTATCAACTAATCAGAGTGAAGTCATTGGTTAGTCCGTCTGTGTATTCATGGAACATTTAATCTACAGATAAAGGGCAGGAGGGCAAACAGTTCATGTCCTGGGTGAGTATTGTCATTGAAGATTTTTTTTTTTTGGCCATCTGGAGTTCGCATTTTCTTCCAGGGGAAGCCATCCTGATCTTGTGTCAGTTACATTTTTTTCTGATCATACACTGTCCAGTGAATCCTAAAACTCAAGAAACAAATATTCTTTAGCCTTTAGTATATTAGTTATTTGCTACATCAAATAAAATGGCTGAACAGTGATACTGATGTTTTCTTACCAGGCTGTGAAATGCTGATAGTTTGTCAGTTGCCAAAACCAGCTTAATTATTCATGTTTTGCACTATTTGGTGGCTTATACGAACTCTATCTTGACGTACATTATTTAGCATCTCCATATAAAGATCTTATATATGGTGCTGTCGCCTCACAGCAAGAAGGTTCCGGACACCAGGGCTTTTCTGTGTAGAGGTTGCATGTGTCTGGTTGGGTTTCTCTCTGGGTACTCCTGTTTCCCCCATCAATCCAAAACATGCACATTAGGTTAATCCTCCAGCTAGGTACATCCTGACCAAGATCTGGAGATGGGTCCCTGGGCGCTGCACTGTGGCTGCTCACTGTTCCTGACAGATTACCCCAGTCATTGAGGGATGGGTCAAACGCAGAGGACACATTTCCCTACGGGGATCAATAAAGTGTAACCTTAACCTTATGTAAACTTGAACAATGTTTTGCCGTCATAAGATCTCATTTGAGTTTTGAAGGATACTTCCCACTTCATCACAATCAACATATTTACTGCCTCTTGTTTGTCATTGCATCAGAACAATCATGGCTCTTTGTGTTTTAGGTTGACTCCTGATTTGATTGCGCCATTAAATTTACACAAAGCTTTATGTAAAAAGTGTAAATGAAATGCAAATTAATAAGTGGTGCATCGAGACGGCCCTATAAATCCATCAGTGAATTAGCATAGGGAACAGACGGGCTGGTGTTTTATGGAGGTGTATGGAACTAAGACATAATGGACATGAAGAAAAAAATACTTTTAAGAAGATGCATTAAGATTTTAGTGAAATGATTGTGCTGTTGAGATGGTGATGTGGAAGAGGTGTCAATGTGGTGATGGAGGAAAGAAAGTCAGATGGTTCAATTGCTGAGGTGGTGATGGCAGAGTAGGATAGTAGGTAGTTCTACTGCTGAAGTGGGGATGGAGGAAATTACTCAGAGATTGTTCTACTGCCAAAGGTGTAATTGGGGAGGAGGTGGTTCTGCTGTTGAAATGGTGATGGTGGAAATGACTGTGATGGTTCTACTAGTGGTGATGATTGAGGGCAGTTAGATGGCTCTGCTGCTGAGGGTGTAATGGAAGAGGATATTGACATGGTTCTACTGATAAGATGAAGATGAAGTCAAGGAGTAAAATAGTTCTACTGTTGAGAATGTGATGGCGGAGAAGACTAAGCTGTTTTTGTTGCTGGGGAAGAAAAGGTTCAGGTTGTTCTGATGCTGTGTTGATGGTGTTGATGGAGGGGAGTGAGATTGTTCTACTGCTGATGTGGTAATGGAGGAAGACCTTATGATGGTTCTACTGCTAAGGTGGAGATTAAGTCAAGGAGAGAGATTGTTTGACTGCTGAGGTTGTGAGGACTGAGAACAGTAAGCTGGTTTTGTTGGGATGGATAGGGTTGTTTTGATGCTGTGGTGGTGATGGGGGAGAGTGAAATGGTTCTGTTTCTGAATTGGTGATGGAGGAAGACGGTTCTTAGGTGGTGATAGAGGGAAGAGAGATGGTTCTACATATGTGTTGGTGATGGAAAAGAATTAGATGGTTCTCCTTTTGACCATGTGATGAAAGAACATAATTTTACTGCTGATGTAGTGATGGAAAAGGGGAATTAGGTGTTGTTGAGGTTGTGGTGGTGATGGAGGAGAAGAGTGAGATAGTTCTGCTGATGAGAAGGTGTTGAAGAATGAGTGAGTGAGATGGTTCTTATATTAAGAGAGGAGAGTAAGATGGTTCTGCTGTTGAGGTGGCGATAGAGGAGAGTGAAATGTTTCTTCAGCCAGTGTAGTGATTAAAGAGAGTGGGATTATTCTGCTGCTGAGGTGGTAATGGAGCAGAGTGAGATGGTTCTGGTGCTGTGGTGGTTATGGATCAAGGAGTTGGAGATGATTCTTCTGCTGAGGATGTGAGGGAAAGAGCTGAGATAGTTCTACTTGCTTTTTATGTACTCTTGCTTCCTTCCACTACCCTATGTCTAGATAAACTGGTTAACCTAAAAATGGAATCAATAGTAAATGGTCCTTCACTGGCAGGTCCTTTTTGGACCCAGTTCTTCATTATCTGGTGTTCCACTGAGAGACCGGAGTCCATTTTTAGCTGAAATACCATTTTTATGTCCTCTTTGGCCTTATGTTGCTCCCAGTTACCCTCAATGCACCATGAAAGCAGCTGTACAAGAAGAGGCATCAGCAAAAAATCAACACGTGAATTAGTGACATAATGTGATCTTGAATACACATGCGCTTCATTTCATTGTTCATCTTCATCATCATTTATTTATCTTCTTATACTTATACTCAATACTGATTGCAGGTACTTGGGGTCTATGTGGTAACTATGGGCCACCCTGACCCTGACGGCAAATAAAAGCCACTATTTTTGGAGCAAATTAATGTTTTGGGCAGTAGAAAACCAAAGCACCAGAGAGAACCCACAGTGACACGGTGAGGACATACAGACTCCACTCAGAGAGATCATGTGTCAGTCGGCCTGAGGATTGAACACACAACTTGTTTGCTGAGATGATTTTTTTTTTGTTCTTTTATTTTTTTGTTAACAGGACAAATATCATTAATACATGTAAATTGATCAATGTATGGATGACCTTTTGCCTACTTTGCCTTTCAGTTCAGTTCAATTTAATTTGTAAAGCCCTAAATCCTAAAGTTGGCTCCCAGGAATGCCCTTGTCCTTAGACCTTCCAACACAGGAAGGAAAAACTAAAAAAAGTGAAACCACAGGAAGAACCTCATTACAGATCTGGAGGCCATAGATGTGTCCAGGACTGACCTTAACTGCCCACATGCACCACCTATCGCTGGTTCACCACTGATCCACTCTTGGTCACTTTTGATACTGACCACTGCAGGCCGGGAACACCCCACAACAGCTACAGCCATTTAGTCATTACATTTTGACCCCACCTCATACACAAAGGTCCTGGAAATACTCCAGTGTGTGCAACCTATGACACTAACCAATACAACAAAATGAGTCACAACTCTAATATTGGTGTACATGTTTCGAAAGGCTTTGAACAATAACAAACTCACCTCAAGAACATCGGAGAAGATTGAAATACTGACGCCAATAAACAGCAGTTATTGGGTTAAGTGCAGGCGTGACCTCCCGCTCTCTTTCCATCACTTCTGCTGGTCTAAACGGGGTAAATTACTACTGTCAGCTGTATTACCTCCACCCCACGGGCCTGAGTGATTTAGACAGGTGTAAATCACAATCAAGTCTCACAAAGCAATACAATATAATCCACTACTGTGTGAGCTGCCAAAGACGATTTCATTTTTCATAATGCTCAGGAGACCCTTTAAAATGATCAAATAAGAATATTATAAGTTCTGGTATGGAGGTGCTACTCATGTGGCAAGTATTTTCTATGGGGAAGTTAGAATTAGCTTTAAACATCGATTGGCAGAGTTACCTCAGCAGCAGTTATAAAATTTATCTGGAGAAATTAGCATTAGCATGTTTATATTTGGTGATATTTGGTAGCTAAATCTCTTACATGCTTTGAATTCCTCAAAAAAAAGTTGGATTTAACCAAGCAAATAGGTAAGAGCCTCCTGTAGTTGGCCTGGTCTAGGTTCACATTATGTGTCCAAAGAATGAGGTCAGATTACATGAATTTACTGAATGACCATCAATTATTATAAATCAGTATAGCCATGCCTATTAATATCCAATTTTGAAGGCCAAGAAAAGATTTGTGCCTAGTTTTTAAACAGTTGTAATAAAAACGTATTTACTAACTACATTAGTATAACCATCAGGCATTACTTCAGCAGACTGATATATATATATATATATATATATATATATATAGAGAGAGCTATATATATAGCTCTATATATAGAGATCTATATATATATATAGATAGATCTATATATATATAGATCTATATATTGGTATAGAAGACCAAAATTTGTATAGAAGACCACAGCAACCTCATTGAGCAGGACCCAGTAACCATTTCAGTGGCAGACATCCAAGAAAGAGTCTCAGGTATGAAAAACTGGACAGCACATTGGGCCTGACATGATCCATGCTTACTGGCTTAGGAAGTTCACTGCAGTCCATGAGTGCCTGGCAGCACAGCTGCTAAAGTATGGGACCCACCCTGAGTGGCTAACTGAAGGGCGCACAATCCTGATCCTGAAGGATCCCTCAAATAAATAAATAAAGGGTACAGTCCCATCCTACTATCGGCCAATAACCTGTCTCTCCACAACATGGAAGACCACCCTTGAGGCCAATTGCAAGCCACTTGCGCAAATCTCCATCAAATGTGGCATATACCAAGGAGATGCTCTGTCCCCACTGCTGTTCTGCATAGGTCTGAAGCCCGTCAGCCAAATAATAATAAGACTGGCTATGGATACCGACTCAAAAATGGGGCCACAATCAGTCACCTCCTCTACATGGATGACATAAAGCTGTACGCCAAGAGTGAGCGAGACACTGACTCACTGATCCACACCACCAGGATCTACAGCACTGACATCGGAATGTCATTCGGACTTGAAAAATGTGGTCAGATGGTGACAAAGAGTGGGAAGGTAGTCCATACAGAAGGGGTCTCACTCCCAAAAGGAACAATAGCAAATATTGAAGACAGTTACAAATACCCTGGGATACCACAAGCAAATGGCAACCTCAATGAGGCCACAAGGAAAGCAGCCTCAGCCAAGTACTATCTACGAGTAAGGCAAGTCCTGAGAAGTCAGCTCAATGGCAAGAAAAAATCTGGGCTAGAAACAGCTACGCCCTGCCAGTGATCCGAAACCCTGTGGGAATAATAAGCTGGCCAATGGAAGAGATACAGACCACAGATGTTAAGACAAAGAAGCTCCTAACCATGCATGGAGGGTTCCATCCCAAATCCAGCACCCTGAGACTGTACGCTAGCCACAAAGAAGGAGGCTGAGGACTAGTGAGTGTGAGAGCCACTGTCCAGGATGAAACATCCAAGTATCATAAATACATCAAGGATAAGACCCCAGCAGATGGCGTGCTCAGTGAATGTCTCAGACAATGGATCCCTGATGAAGGGGTGCTGGAGGTACCACCATGGGAGGACAAGCCCCTACATGG
>JAVQKC010156396.1:0-38458 GCA_036025475.1 Philypnodon macrostomus
TTACCATCATCAGGTGTGAATGTGGAGTGAATGAATAATGTAATGTAAAGCGTCTTTGAGTGTTGAGAAAAGCGCTATATAAAACTAATGCATTATTATTATTATTATTATTATTATTATACTATTTTGGGTCAAATAGAAGGTCAAAAAATGCCACATTGAAGCGTAGATTTAGTGGTTCTCAAACTGTGATACTTGATGTGACAAGTTTGAGTAAGCTAACTTGAGATTGAGAGAAGCCATGTTTGAGAGAGTCAACTCCAGTTAAAACAATAAAAATAAAAATAAATAAAAAGTGTGAAAATCTGAAAGTCTGATGTGTGTGTCTTGTAACCTTGAAGACATTTCATTGTATTCCTCTGGCCTTCCCTCCTCCTCAACCACAGGGACTTGTGAAAAAAGTAGATGGAGGTGATTGGAAAAGATTGGAAAAAAATTGAAAAGGAGAATAGCAAAGCATCACAGTCTAGGAGCTGTTTATTTTGTCTGCAGGCGACTCGAGTGTGTTTGAACAAGTGTGAATGTGTTTGTTAGTGTGAAGGGGGGTCACGGGTTTGTGTTTACTACTTCCACTTGTATGGTACCAGGTGTGCTATCATGGACAGACCAAGAGACTGTTCTGTGAGAGAGAGGACAGAGTGAGCTGCAGAGAGTCAGGGGCGAGAGAGGCAGCGAGAGACGGCAGAGGAGAGTGAATGAAAAATTCATATGGCTACAGGTCCCAAAAGCCCTTCTGTCTTTGCCAGGAGTCTTCAGCTTCAAACCGCTGGGCAGTAAGGGAAGGGGCTGTGCCAGGGATCGCAACACAAACACACACAGCACACAAGAAGCATAGTAAAGCAGTGGCCTCAGAGGTGGTATCTAGGAATCAGTAATACGCTACAAAAAAGAGTTGCATCAAAACAACTGCCTCCTTTTGCAAGAAACCTGGATAAATGTAATAATTTATATCATACTCACTCCATGTACAGTTATTATTATTATTACATGATGTACAAAAAGGTCCTATTTTGGCCAATTGCTGACGTTTATCACTCAGTGCTTTGAAACAAACGAGTTGTGACATAAAAACCATTATAGCTAATATAGTTCAGTTAAACAATATGAACTGAGACCCCCTCAGTACCCTTGGTGTGATTGTGTACTTGAAAAGCAAGGGCACAAGAGTATTGGGACTGCAAATGAACTTTATTAGGGCTGAGTTAAGTTAAACAACTAACAACTCGTAACTATTGTAAACCTTAGACTTATTTGTGTTTACCTAGTTAACTTCTATGGAAAATGATGGTCTATTCAGAGGCATTTCTGTGTCCAAAGAAAGCATGTGCACAACACCCATTCTATATCCATTTTTAAATAGTGTTGAAAAGCAATTTAAGAGTGATCAGGCTCAATGAGAAGCTCACTGCTGAGAAAAATACCAATGCAGGCATAATAAAAAAATCTAATGATAGAGAAAAGGCAGTCTGTTAGATGTTAGTCAGTACTGCAGTGTTGCCATAGCCACCACTGCATCCTCCAGATCCCCAGAATGCACAAAGATACACACAGATACAGAGGAAGAACTTTTACAGCTATACCTCTGTCTCACTGAGTGAAAGTGGGTCATCAAAAACACGAACACACACTCACAAAAATGTCACACAAAGTACTGTCACTGTGAGGGGCTCACTTGTGCTTGTCTGTGAACTAGGATCAAGGATTTGGTGAGACAGGGTCTTGAGCTGTTTCCCAGGGGCACCTGAGAAACGAGCACAAAGACAAACATGATGTGTTTGACAGGGATTGTCTAATGCCTCTGAGCAGTACAACAACAGCATTTATTAAGGCTAGTCAACACAAAGCACAACATATTAATCTCAGTGCAGTGGTTTACAGTCAATGGCAGATTGTAGTATTTATGTATAAGAAGACTTTATAGTGGAATTTATATATAGAAAAAATTAAGGCACTCCAGTCAGGCTTGTTAAGCAGCTGTAGCTTGATTGAATAAATACATTATACACTGTCTGTATTCATGTACCTAACATTGAGATAATTGAGAGGTGCTTCAATATGAATGCAAAATATGCAAGGACATATTTCTTAAAATGTTGCCAGCATCATATAATTAACAATATATAAATAATATTTTCCTTGTGTTAATCAATCCTCTTGCAGGCCCCATACCATTATTGTTAAATTTGTTACGTTTTACAATCTGCTCAAAAATTAACTCTATACTGTCACACTCTTCCAATAGGACCAGTCTATCTGTGTAAAAGAGCCAACCCCCATTCGACCTCAGTGTTGACCAGTTTAACCGCTGGTGTAGATGGCATGAAACCAGTTCATCACCAAAAGTGCACACATCCATCTGAATGGCCTGTTGGTTTATTGTCACGGTCAGGATGGTCGTTTCTCTCTCCGGGAGGAATCAGACCCCGGAGAGCCGCTGAGGTGAGGCCATTTACCAGCATTGTAAGACATATAGCACATAAACACATACCTACTCACGTGTGCACACACCCGCTTGCGCACACACAAAAACGCTCAAATTTACCCGGTGCTGTGAATGATGGCAGGGGACTCAGATGTCAAGGAAATGGCATGAGCAAGAGCTTAACTGGTCGCCTCCAGAGTAAGTTTAAGTAAAAATCCAAAACAAAAACGAGTATCAAAATTAGATATATTACTTTGAAAAGTGTAAATACAACCGTGACATTTTTTATCTTGCCCAGTTGGCAAATTGTTCAGCAAAGTCATTATACTTGTAAAGAGAGTAGAGCAATTTGAGTAGTGTTTTATGTTTTAAGCTTTATGCTGACCTGGGAGTTGCTGCATTCTTTCTGATAAAAAAAAAGTTCAGGTTAAGGTTTTCTTTCTCCCTGCTGTGGGCACACCAATTTCACAACAACAGCCAATGCTAGCAATTCAAAGTAGTAGAAAGCTTGGGTTCTTTGCCTGTCTATGTCCACAAGTCCAGGTAAGTGTCTCAGAAAGCATGATTACTCAAACTGTAACAGAATGCCACTATGGGAAACAACACGGCACAAAACACAGAATTTAAAAGTAAATAGGATTCCCTTAATTAACAAATACAGTGGGATTCTGTGAAAATATATTATGTCTATGTGCTTCTATGGGCACTTCCACAAAGCCCACATGCCTTCCGTGATATGATGTGGATGTGATAGAAGCAAAAGAACACTAAACTGAATCATGGTCTCCAGGGAGCAAGTGCCATGATCAAAAGGTCCCTTGGGGGGAACAACCCAAGCCTTGCCTAAACAACCTCCCTCTAATTCTCACAGTCATCTCCTTTACCTTGCACTAACCTAGACTCATAAATGTATAGCCATGTTCCCTATAGGCCCACATGTCAAAAAGTAAAAGTTATTACTTTTAGTACTATTAGCCTCTGCCACTAGTGAAGATATGTGATTTTTAGCATAACATTGCTCACAGGAGGTCAGACCTAAATGCCTAAGTGTCTAATGTTTTTCATGTGAACCCACAAGGGTCTCCAACTGCTGGCAAATTGGGTAGAGCTCTCCAGTATTTTGACCTCTGAGACGGCAAAATGTTTGATATAGCAACAAATATCTCAGAACTCAAAAACTTACTGATTGATAAATCCTTACATCTAAAAACATAGCTAATTTATATATATATATTATATATATATATATTTATATTTAATTTCAAACTCAGGATATCAGAATATTGTATAATTTCTGAGATTTAGTGTTAAGACAGCATTTTCTGGTGATCCAGAAGTTTATATGTATCTGCTAAAATGTCTGATATTGGGTACCTTTTATTGTACCATTTCTGCCTGTGGCTACCTGATGCCCTTGTAGCTTCTATGTGCTTTAATTCTATTCTCTCTTATTGAACTTTAAACCTTCTCTCCACATATCCTGCTGCTCTCCTGACCCCCTTTGGACAGCAGTGACCATAATCAGGTCCAAAAGCCTGCAGCACCACTAGCAGGTACCACCACGGCAGCTGTGCCTGACACATGTTCACACACAACTCTCCTTGCTTCATTTCCTTCTACTCACCCTTCATTTGACTCTTTGTCTTTGCAGCCATCACACTCCTTGGGCCACTCCATATTGTCCAGTGTGAACAGGTGACTCCCCACAGGCCCAGTTTTACACCCTTGACTTCCTCTTCATGTGGTTTTCTCCTTCAGCTTATAAACCCTCCTGAAAAATCCTGTTCTGAGTGACAACCACCCACATCTGTCCACAGAACTGCAAGTACATGGTGAACAGAAAATCTTAAAGAAAAAGCCAAAAAAGTTTGCAATGTCATTGAGGGTGTTTGGACTATAAGCTTAACATATTCTTTATTTCTACTAATAATGCATAGATTTTTATAGGGGCACTGCTGAGAATCCCTCTCTAGATCTTGAGCTATGATCCTGGATTCACTTATTTTGTGCATGTGTAAGGTTGACCAGAACCGGAAAGACGTCACTAAGCCAGGACAGAACCCGTGACTTTCTTGCTGTAAGGTGCTATTTCTATAATGGTTGAAGAAATAGCTATTTGCCACTATTACAAACAAGTACCATTCAGACCATATACCATATGTACCTACCACCAGTGAAAGATTCAAAACTTTTGGTGTAGTAATGCACAAAGTCACAGATTTCAGTAGCAAATCAAATACTTATTGATACTTTTTAGCACAATGCAGAAGAGTGTCTTCAAACATCAATAATTTCAACACCCGAGGTGCACAGAAATGAAATTCATCAGGTCTAAAGCTTGCATCAATATCTCTCAACATTGGTCCCTGACTCCAGCAGTTTGTTCCATTACCATTGCGGCGGCTTTATCTCGAATATGCCTTTTCCAGCTCATTATGCTCACTTTAGCCTTCCATAAGGTCATTAATCCCAATCACCTTGTTCATTTTCACACATACCAAACCATTATTCTAAACTTGGCGTATCTTTTTACCCTGCTGTAATGCAGTCTCATCTGCAGACACAAACTCTACTTAGTCATTCTGTTTGTGTCTCACTGTGTGTTATGCAGACAAACATAAAAAAGTACTGTGAGGGGGATCATAAGATGATAATGATCAGAGAATATCTCGCCAAATATAGGCTTATGGGCTTGAAATTTATCTGTGATGACAGCAGACTTCAATGGAGCGCATTTGGGTTTTGAGGCTTGAGCAGAAATGATTTCGCCTTATTCAGAATATTTGCTATGCTTTAAAAGCTTCTCAGCCTTCCAATACAATAGATGATGTTTCATAAAGATTAAGACTGTTTAGAGAGATTATATTTAGTGTAAAAATCTGGGCCTTGGCTTTAAATTTTGACATACAATTTTTATTCACTGTTGTCCTGAAAATGGATGACTTCTTTAAGATAAAGTTGTTAGCAGTCCAGTTTGCGGCTGACTTTATTAAGCTATGTGGGTCACAAACATTACAGTAGTTATAGATATGTACAGTATGTATGTGTCAGTGTGATAATAACTCTGGGCTGTGTTACTTGAAAATAGAGACCAAAGATCAATAGCGTGGAGCTTTGTGGCGTGAACAGAGAGTTCTACTAGTAACTAATAAGAAGAGCAACATAGCAATGAACATCTATACAGTAGGGTCAGGAGAGGAGGTTGAAACTCATTTAAAAGCAACATAATGTCATAATTGGACCTTAACGGAAAATGATTAAAAATGTCTTTTAGTGACTGGATCAAACAGAGTGAACTATGCATCTACCCACCAGTCCCTGAGCCCTTCTCATTGTTGTACTTTATTACTATGTAATTTGGGTAGGTGTGTGACACCCTATAAACTGGTGTGAGTAGCTAACAGTAATAAATAAAACAGCTAGAGAAATGTCCAAACCTTATACATTGCACTATTCAAGGTTTATTAAGGCTACATAATTGCATACAGACTTTTTTCCCACATATGATTAGCAAGCAATATTTCCTACTGTAACTAGAAAGCACTCGGAAAGCTCAGACCTCCGCCAAGGTAGCTCATTTCCACTGCCATTTCACAAATTGGTCCTTGTGCAATTTCTGCCCTTCCATGAAATTTTCATCCAAATCTTTTCAGCAGTTTTTGAGTAAAGTTGATTTCAGATAAACAAGCTCAGGTCTAGCCCTGAATACTAACTTCACTCTGTTGTTCTCTTTGCCATTACTTGATTTCTGACTATACCAACTATAAAATATATGACCTTTATATCAAGTCTGTTGATATGGCTGTCAAAACTAGTCTTCATCAGACTGAGAGGGAAGTACAATAGAGAGCAAAAGTTACATTGTGCTGCACCAGAAAAATGATCAGTTCAATAGATACAAATAGAGCATGACAAAGACCTTTGAGAACAACTATTTTTTAAGCATAAGCCAAAGCCCTCGTTGCGAAACAGCTAAAAAAATACCTATGTTCATTGTGGAACCTTGCAGCTTAGTATTCACCCATGGCCACATTGCTGTGAGGGAATAGTCCGGCAGTGGATCGAGAGTAGAAACATAATAGAAAAACTAATTTGAAAGGAACTCAGGAGCCAAGACCACATTAAGCTCGGCCGCGGGCCTGAATGAAAGATCATGTCCAAGTCACACACACTTAGACTGTGTGTGTATGTCTTGCAGGCAGAATGGAAGATGGCATATTATGAAAAGTAAAAATATTGAATTATGTCTAGTGCATGAGGAACAAGATAATAATTCTAGTCATGGCACACTTTGAAACAATAGCATGTCATTGATAATCTCTTGGGTGAAGTCAGCATGTTCTCCCTTTTTTAATGTGGGTTCCTCTTTTCCCAAAATCCAACTACATGCATGTGTGTTGTACTGCCCCTTGGATGCTATGGTTTTCCCTGTGTGAACCCTGTAGCTAACTAATCTCTTATTGGCTGGAATAGGCTCCAGTAATCCTCAAACAATAACAGAATCATTCCTAATCAATAAATATGAAGATGTGTTTTGGTACATTCTTAGAAAAACAAAGTATAAAATGTATAAAATATTTGTTTTAGCCAACGGTGAAGAAGGTGTGCATTGTATAATTATTACTCGATCAATAATAAAATCCTGTGGATTTAAAAAGGTTCTTTCACTTGCATCTAGCATAAAAAATACAAAGTCTGTAATGCATCAGAACCTCTCAGATGATGTTGTTTTTTACCAAACAATCCCTTGTGTAAACTTTCTGCCTTCCAAAGCTCTGAGTCAAGGGAACGAACACTGCCTCTTATTCCATCAGGAGTCTTAACCTCCTTTTTCCTTTTGCACTGTGTCTGACTTGAGTTTTCTTACAGGCACCAGTTTAGCCCATTTTTTTTTTTTTTTCATTTTGTCGAGGTCAGACAGAAGGAACACTTGTGGGACTCACCTTTTGAAGTAGGACTTTTTACTTTCTCATTCTTAACTTCCCTTTGTTCCCTTTTATCTCTTTGGCCAAGGACAAAGCTTTTTAGCCACCGCTTTGTTCCCAGTACAGTATTCCTTCTGTGGTTTCCAGTCTCAAACTGAATTGACAAGCAGTAATTGACAGAATGGATATTCTGGCCAGGTCCATTAGGGTCCATTACTGCATTTATGATGCCCCATACATCTACACTTTCTTCTGTTTCTAAAATGTCAGAGGGGGGCCCTGAATAAAACATAATCTGTCTTTTAGTCAGGGAGGATTTACCTTGGCGTGAACTCTATGGCGTGAATTTCCCCTGACACATCAGCCTGAAGAGTGACTGACCTATCCACTGACTTATGGAATACATTCAATCATGATGGCACACAAGGTGCAGTGCAACAACACAGCTGAATAAGGTTTCTGTCAGGAAAGACTGCACTTGTTTTTAAAGAGATATTCTTTACTTCTGGCAACAAGGGAATCTTTTCTGCAGTGTTGGTTTGATGATTGGTTGGTTTGAAAGGAACAATGGTCAGATTTGATTTTTGTAAAGAAATAATAGTGAATTCCGTACCATTGTGACAAAATATGAAGTAATTTGTTAGTTCACACATTCTTATCCTAGACGTGAGATCTAAGTTTTCTTAGAATGGAAACTTTTAGACTGCCTGTTGATGTGCATGACAAACACTGTCAAACTGTTTAACATATTCCATCATTCTTTCAACAGACAGATCCATTGGTGGGACACTTTGAAGGAAATTGCTACGACAAGTCTTGGCTTATGGATGGAATCCAGGAGTAGAGTGTTGCAGCAATGGAAGGTAATTTAAGTCTAGGAGAAAATGTCAGTGCCAAATGTGTTTGGGAAGACTACCGGGCAGTCAGGAGGCTCTGGCAAAAAATATGAGCTTTGGTTTATAGATGAAATACAGCAGCCTGCTTCAATTCTCTTCTCCAAAATCTAATTCCGCTGGGCCTAAATGGGGATGGCTATAGCCTAAACTGATAAGTTGCTGGACCTGAAGTGTCTTTTTAGAAGCCGTTTCTGGGGAATTGAATTTCAATCGTGTGAGCAGTAAATGAGGAGGAGATTTATGTGGCTGTGCGTGGGAAAAGTGTATAACAAGGCAGTTGCGGCAGTAGCTTCACACAAAGAAGGCATTAGAGCTTTGACCCACTTCAAAAAGGACTAGGATATTGCTCTATCGCTAATGCTAGTATAATAAGCATTGTCAACTTTATACTCCGTGTCACTGACGTAGTATTTATTCTGCTTAAGAACTCCAACAGAAATGTGTGTCTGTGCTGTTGCAAATACGTGCATTTCTGTGAACTACACTGACCTTATTTACTTCTACCCTTGTAGCTTTATCCCTGTTCTCCATCTCTGCTGTTCTTGCTATAGCTTCTGATGTGAGACTGATAGAGCTTGGAACACAGCCACTCGCTGTCAGGTTCCTGCTAATGGAATCAACATGGTTTGACAGATCAACCCAACGAAAATAAGTTGTCAGAGAGCCGTAGGTCCTTCATCAAGCCCCCTGTCACATGTACCAGTGCGTTGACCCCTCCCCTCAGAACACTGCAAGTGTTTTATCTTCTTTGCTCAAATCACATTTCAACTTTTTATTTATTAATGTGTACTTTTGTACAGGATGGTTTCAGAAATGTGGTGGGGATTTTATAAGACTTGTTGACATTTTAACAGAAAGGTATGTAATATGTAATCAGTAAACAAACATCGGTTTAATAATTTTTTGGCATACTTGAAGCAAGTTAGTGTCCTGTCTCACAATAGTAAATGGGTACAGTAGCACCAAGGCATAGGCTAAAAATGTTTAATCCAGTGAGCCACAAAATCAGTTTATTTTTTATAGATTAAGAAGAATCCTCTTAAATACATTGATCCAGGTGATCAAAATTGTATAAATTATTTATTTACACCTAAGTTTTGTTTTCTTTCATATCCCTATTTTGCAACGGTAATGAATACTTTCAAAGGTTTGTGGATCCAGATTGATGAGGATTTCCATTGGTCATCTGCTATACAATATCAAGTATACATTTTTTTGTGATTGCTCTAAAACTTGCCTTCTTGGCCAAAGTGTTTATGTAAATGTTCAATTACAGAATTATTATTAAATATAATTGTTATTATTATCTAGTTAACTTTACTGCCAGGATTACATAATATCACGTGAGGCATAAAGTGGAGCCCATTTTGATTTGACTTTTTGGACCCTCAAATAACAGACTACTCACTCCTATTGATGCACCACTTTTGGTTGAAAAGCTGCAGTTTTGAGAGGCTTTGATGCAGTTGTTTCCATCACAAGGCCACTTAAGTCTTTGCTCACACATCAATCTTGGAGAATAATTTCACATGATACTGAAAATATCTTCTTACTACAGTATAGAAAAAAATGTTTCACTTTTTAACTTAAAGGACCACTATGTTCTACACAATGTCTAGTATGTATGGGACTATATACAGTTATCAGTGGTACCAGAAAAGTCTTAAAGTGATGCGATGTGTTTCCTTAAATAGGCATGAATATAACAACACATATACAACAATTCAAAAATTATATTTGTATTCCCCATATCACAACAAAGATGCCTCAAAGGGCTTTACAGAAAGAGATGCATGTTTGACATATTTCTGATTCTGGTTATGTTGTGTAAATGACAAAATGCTGTTTTATAAGCTTGGCTTATATCAGCTTTAAAAAAAAGATCACCAAGGTTTCTTACAGTGGAGCGTGATGCTATACTAATACCATAGTGCATACTAGTCCTAGCCTTACGTAGAGCTTGCTTGTACGTTGCCTTTCTAGTTTATGGCATGTTTGTTTTAGGGAGTATTTCATCATTTAACCACAGTGCAGCTCTATTAGGTCTAACCACCTTTTATTTTAGAGGAGCTACACTGTCAAGAGTTCATCTCAGTGTGTGCATGGTACTATCCATAAACTCATCAATTGCAGAGCTGTGCGCTTCCTTATCTTGGGCCATACTAAATATTGACTGAATTGTTTCTTTAAACTTTGAAACCGATGCATCAGTTAATGATCTTCTGAGCTGTGTTTTACTGTGTTGCAGGAACAGTATAGTCCTCAAGGATGAGCTGAAAGGTGATAAGATAATGATCCGAGAGGCTGGGATTAAGAGGGAGGACTGCCGTCAAGACTAGGTCCAGTGTGCGGTTGTGTTTATGAGTAGGCTCATTTACATTTTGAACAAAACCAAGTCTAATAAAGTAGTAAATGTATTGCCTAGACTGCTGTCATCGACTATTACAATGTTATCCAAGTCTAACATTATACTGAATAAAAAGTCTGAAAATTAATTTTAAAATTCAGAGTAAAGTTGTTTTTTTTGTTTCTTCCAGTTAGGTAGGAGCTATTGAGAGCATGAGGCTTTCAAATGAACAAAAATCGTGTTTAAGTTTAGGGCTACTCCACCACCTTTCAAGCTGAAAGTTCACATGTGTTGGAGAGGTGGCTTCATTCAGTCTGACATATTTATCCTGTGTAACCACGTTTCTGAAAGACAAAGCAAGTCCATTTTATGATCTATAACTAAATCACTAACTAGAAAAGAAAGTGATCTAATGTTAAATAGTCCACATGTGATATCTTTGTATTCTTTTTTATTATGATGTTGACAAGTGCTTATTTTTACTAGCTTGATGTCACTCCTCAAGAATTGTATGTGATGATCGTGGGGCAGACACAGACCTTAGTTGTTGAATTGATTCACCTAAATACAGTATTTGTGACAGCTCAGTTTGAAACTCAGACAAGTGTTCTACAATACTGCTCTGTTCCCAGGTCTCATCTCTGGTTCATCACTTTGGATCAAAAGCCCCATCACAATACTGGATACTATCAGGTTACCTGATAAATGAACGGTCACAACATGCATACATATAGACATTGTATTCACTACTTAAAGTCAACTTAAGGCTTATGACTTTAAGCTTGTTATATTCAGAACACAAAAAGAAATAAAATAAAAAAATCTAACCTTTTTTTTCTGCCAGAATATACTGCTCGGCATAATAGTTTTCTTTTATGAAGTAACCTCACACAAGTCATTAAATATATTCTCTGTGTTCATCGTGGATTGATTTATCCAGGACTATCTTTCCCACTAAGCTGTAAATATCTCCACCAACTATGACCTAAGAGGTTTTTCACTAGTGTGATTAGCAAGAGTTATCTGTCACACAGACAAATAAAAAAATCTAGGTCAAGGATTCCACATATGTTGTCGATGGAGCTCTCTGCGCAGTTCTTTGGAGGTTCACTAGGAGCCACTGGTGATCCATGCAAGGACATAGTGGGATGGGGGGATGCACTGAGGTAAAAAGAACCCAAAGTATTAGATCAGCCACCCTACCCTACTGCTTTTGTGTACCGACAGCCGTGCTCCATAACCCACTCGACAAGATTAAAAGTCCGAGCATATAGAGAAATACACGCCGTTTGGGGTATAGTGAGGACCACGCAGTGCATATACCCATTTCTGAAGCGCATCTCAACATGGCGAAAAGTGCGGGAGCATAAATTAAGGCTGCTTATAGGATCATCAGCTGTGACCCACTTTGGCTGCACCACCATTCTAATAGTATTTCAGCAGATTTTCAATACGTCTTTAAAGCAGGGGACAGAGCCTACTCTTTCTGCTTGCAGAGAGAAAAAAAATGTAAAATGACTGATGACAGGTGCACAATGGCAGGCAGTACATCTCTCACAGCCACACAGTTCTCCTCCAAGCTCCTGCGCCCATCCATCCGCAGGCTCGCTCACCAGGTTGTTTTTGTTTGGTTTGTTTGTTCTGACATGTTAATAGGACAACTGATGGACGGGCCAGTCGGACACAGCTAGAGGGCTACCGGGTGCTGGCTTGTTTTATTTTCTGACTCCGAGCAGGAAGGTCATCACAGCCATACCTCACCTACCCTCCCCAGTTAGGTTTGTGCTCTATCTTACTATATTCTCTCGACTTCCCTGGTGCATCTTTGGAGCTAATTTCCTTTCTGTCATTTCCCCAATGACTCACAGATTGTAGCAGAGCAGAATTGCCTTTACCGATTGGGTAAGGTTTGGTGTTAACAGAGAAGCAAACTTTGAAAGAGTAGATTCCTACTAAGGTATTAGCCCTATCTCAATGGTAAAAATGCTGCTCTGACTTTGATTCCAGCCAAGGATCTTCTGGAAAAAAGGGGAAATGCTCTTTTAAAACAACAACGTTCTAGTATCTCTACTGACTGTGGGGTTGGAGTTATTATATGTGGTCATATCTGGGTAGTATAATGTAATAGAAAACTGGACCCACACACCAAAAAAGAATCAACATTGCTTTCTTCATCCAAGAAACTGCTATTTGAGATTTCCTGCTAACAGATGAATCATTAAATAAACCACCAATGCAATGAAAAAGATAATCTTCTTGGCAGAGGTGAGAAAATAATTGTATTAAATCTTCTCAAATCTTAACCCAACAAAGTATTTTCAAAACCACAGTTCAAATAGTGAGTACAATTTCTGCAGCCTGAAGACTGCTAGAAGGAATATGTACACACAAACCACCAGGACTGAACCAGACACTGGCACTGTTTCTATGTTCTGGCATTAGGCATGACAAACAGAAAAATAGAAAGAAATATCTGTACTTCATCTAACCAGAAGACCATTGACAAGTGGCCATACTGCGTACAAGAATGAAGAAGTTTGCAAGGTAACATCAGCATTAACCCTGGATATTTGTTCGCTCGGAGAGGTGATGCTCGTGAGTATTTTCGAAACACAGTCAAATGATTAATCAACGATGACAAAAGAGTTAACAGTGTGGTATGTTTTATGTATGTCTTTTAACAGGAGCCCTACTTGATCATAGGTAATACCAATGTATGTGTGGAGCAGATCATGTTGTGCTAGGTTATACTAAAATACAGTATTTCCAGTGTTTCCAGTACAATTGCTCATTTAGGAATGACCGCATCTGTTTCGCATAAACATGCTCACAGCACAAATGACCATGTGTTTGTGAAAGGATTGGTGACCCGCTGACATTTCAATCATGAGTGGTCTCATCACACCACTTCTAAATAAAAAAGAAAGTTTTTTTTCCATTGACAAATATGATACTCTAACACCAAACACTATTATGAGCCCCAGACCACTTTTCTTTAACACTGGTATTTCAAGTCCCAAACAGTTACTATAAAGGGCCTCTCAGTTTGCATAACTTTATCAAGGCTCTGTAAGTAAGGTCTCTTTTGTGCAATGGCTAAATTGCTGCATGTCCTTCATCAGGCTTTACACAAGAAAATTAAGCATCACAGATTTTTAGTTTCCTACCAACAGACACAAAATGACAGAAATTTAGAGAAAATGCTAAATCTAGCGAGTGAGACTTGTTAACATGAGCCAATTGTTAATTATCAGCATGTTTATTTACTCTGCATCCATCCTTTTAAAGCTAGGGGGCTGTTTACACTCTTCATCAACCTTGCCCCCCACAGGGCTGCGACCACATCTTTATTCGCCTACGTAATTGACTCTTCATGTTTGAGAGGCTATAAAAGTTTATGACTATTAAATGTAACATCAAGTGAGTTGTCTTTTTCTTTTTTTTCTTTTTTACCAAACTATTAGTGAGAGGAGGCCTTTTATGAACTCCTAATTAATTGCTTACTCTAGGGATACCTAATTAGCAATTGTTGCAGTTATTAGCTGATTAGAGGGTGGAATTGACAACCTTGAAAGGCTGAGAGAGGCGGCGACATGCAATGGTTGACATAATTGGTCTTTCTAGTTGAAGTGTGCAGTTTTCAAAGAGAAACTGAAATGGAAATGGAATGGAATCCACATCCTCTTGGTAAATTAATAGAGGTGGACTGGGAAGAACTGGCTCAAAGAGGCTACATTTTGCTTGACTTTTCTGGGCTTGTATTTTGTTTTGCTTACAATTTTGAATAATCCTGTATATACTTTGGCACTGACATTCTTAAGAGCTGAAAATGCTTGCCGTCACATCTTAATGCAGATAAAAGAATGGTGACGAAATCAATTGTACTCATTTCCATTGGCTGGAGTAATGAAGTGAGCATGAGAAAGAGAAATCCCAAACTAAAAATGTGGTTAATAAATGGGAAATAAAAATCTTCGAGTGACAATACCGCATTGTAAAAATAAATAAATAAATACATAAAATAAAATAAATCATATTATGGATGTTTAAAAAATCTGGCCAAAGACTATGATCTAGTGAATAATGCACCTCAAAACACAACAACTTTCTTCATTATATATTGTACCTTGGCCAGGACATAAAAAAAGATATATATAGGATTTTTTTTTTCTTTGCATAATTGGTTGTATTTTTAGGTTTTGAGATGAAATTGATATGGGAAACAGGGGTGCTGCTTAGTGATCCATCCACTGGTGCCAACCTTGGTGGTTGAGGTGACAAATTTAGACATAGACTGTTCCCGTCCAACAAATTAGATCAGGCCAATGGGCCATGAAAAACTTGTCTCAATGTCCCTGGAAACAAGAGAAAGCCAAACTACTGAAGGAAATTAACTTTTGAGGTTAGAAACACTATCAGGACCTGCACACTCACCAAATTATGTCATTCTTTTGAAATGAGTTTCAAAGTTTGTGGAGCCTTTCATGCAACCATGCCATTATCAACCAAATGTAGATTATTCGAACACAGGAATGAACACTTCGATATTAAAATATAATAAATCAAGTAAATTTCACAAAGGAGAGGCATTTAGCAGCAGTTGGTGAGAGGATGAAGTCATTACTAAGACCAAACAAAAACACAATTATAGGAAAAAAAAACAGTAATTAACCTGTCAATAATTTTTAGCAGTTTGTGTAAATATATTGTTACCATGTTACTATATCACTGAAGGGACTGCATTAATTCTGACAGACTAAAACCCACCTTACCCTAATATTATGTGTCGGACCACTCAGGAGCAGATTAGCCAAAGCATTACCCTTCATTCCAAAACCTATACTCTTAATGTAGGATTTGGAATCATATTATTCTCCAAACCACACCAATACTGACCATTTGTTTCTTGACTTGACTGTTTCAAACAAATAAACCACACTGGGACTTTTATCAAGTCAGTCAAATAAATAAGTCATAAAGAAATTTAAATTAGATTTTCTTATAACTCTGCACAGGTCACAGTTCCTGGGAAACTGAGCATCTTCAGAGAAAGTACAGAGGATTGAGTCTTGTTGCATTATTGAAAAGGAGTCTAGCGAGTTCAGCGTTTGTGTGAAGGGACACTATCAGCTGTGTGGTTGGAGATCCACAAACAGAAGAGTACATTTTGACACACAGAAATGGCTGACTCATCCTAGTCCTAAATTTTGAGGTTAGAAGAGATGACAGAGGAGCTGTTGACAACCTTGTGATGGAAAAATATTCTGATCAGTATTACAGATCTTTTGTGGCACTTAGATGATAAATTCCATGTTCAAAGTCACTTCAATTCTGATGCTTGGTTTAAACTTCAGTAGATTTGTCTTATGTTATAGATGGTTATTTAATTTGAGCTCACGAGCAGGTACTTTTAAAATGTCTATCTAACAAAGTGACCAGTGAGTGCATCTTTAAAGTATGTAATGCAGAAATATATAAGCATTCAAGAAGAGCTTCATGTCTTGGTGGACTGCACTGCCTGGAGGATACCCCAGAGCCACTAAATAATAAACAAGATGAAAGCAGAGAAATAATCTTTTGAGAAGGCTAATAAAGTGATTTTTACATTTATAAGGATAAGGGCAATTTTCTATAATTTATGTATGAATATTTTACTACAGCGTTTAGTCTTATGTTTTTGTGTATTGTTTATTCACTGTTCCTAGAAGTCTGGTCTGTAGTTTTTTTCTCTTTTATGCAAAAGCTATGGTATGAAGACTATTTGTAGTGAAGGCACTTCAAAGAGGATTAGTTAGTAAAATGAATGCAAATCTGACAATGCAGATAGTGGATAATAAACAAAACGACATGGATAGGCACATGTTCACCCTGTCATAATCAGAAGAACAATTAAAGATTGTTTTTAAGTTTTGCATTTTGCTTTTTGTCCTTTGAAGGTTAGCATATTTTAAAGCTACCACAGTATGCATATTATACAAGATCAAAGATTTGAGTAAAATGCACAAGGGCCGTCTCTATCCTTGCATTTTCTTCAGCCTTCACAACATGTGGTCACATAATTAGCGCATTTAAGCATAGCTGGTTGAAAGACTTCTCCATCATCAAGGTGAATCACACCAAAATGTGTTTTCTTTGAATGCAACAGAACATGCCCCCGGGCTGGGTTAAAGACTTCAAATAGGGGTTGCTACATATCAGTTTGCTAAGAAAAAAACATCTGCTTAAAAATGAGAACAACAAGGGTAAAAAAGAAAAATAAGCTGTAGGCAGAAGATGGAGGTGATTGCAGTGTGGAAGAAGCTCTCAATAAATTGTTGTAATTTTTTTTTTTTTTTTTGTGGTTATAGCCATAAAGCAGCATGGCAGACATCCTTTAAGGCGAACAATGCACACACCCTTGGGGCCATGTCTCTTCTTAACAACAGAATGAAGTCTCGTTCAATTACCGTTAACTTCCAATCAATAAGCTGACCTACAACACATGAGTGAAACTTGGCTGCCTTCACTGATACCTCCATTTTGGAAAAAAGAAAATCTTCATCCACTATAGATTTTTACCCTTGTCCTTAGGCTGGTCAATTACATCAATAACTCCCAACAACAACACCAACCCAAGAAAATAAGGTGAAGTAGTTCCTCTGTGAGTTCAAGTCGCCCTCTTTCTGTCTTGATGTTCTGCCAGCCAGGTTGTATTTTTTCTTTTTTTCCCCATCACAGCCTTCATGCAATTTTGTAGCCGTCAGAGGCTGGCAGCATGGTGGTTTTACTGCACTCCCTCACTGCGTCTCAAGACAAGATGGAATCGTTGCCTAAAGGTTGGCAGCGGTGAGACATGGCCTGTATGTTAATAGCGGCACCGGGGGGCACTCTGCCAGGCTGAGTGGTGCCAAACCAGCCGCCATGTCAATATGAGTTACAGTAGCACAGGTTTCCAGTGAACCGTGGGAGGTCTTGGTGTAATCACCTCACTTTGTATTGAATTGATAGTACACACACAGTAAATGACACCACGCACAGTAAAATGGATAGTATGTGTTCACTTGATAGCATATTTTGAAATTATTTGTGAGAAAATAATAGTGGCAATCAAAGCCTGCTCCCATTGGCTGTTAAAACAATGGCTGCCTGAGAAAAACTAAAAGAAAGAGCATATATGTGCCCGTGCACACGCTGTCAGGCCTCCCGTGGAGCCACCACCCGCGGGAGGTACCATGGTGCAATGTGGATCAGGCGGTGGTCGAAGGCGGGAGTTCCCTGCTTAGACTGCTGCCTCCGCGACCTGATTTTGGACAAGCGGAAGAAAATGGATGGATGGAAGAGCATATATGAAAATATTGTCAGCTCAGTAACAAGATGGGTGATTGGGTGACCTACATGAATAGATCCTGTTTAGTAGATTCTTTAAGACAGGAGTGTTTGTTTACCTGCTTTACATGTTCTGACTACTTCCTGTAGTCATCGTCAGAAGTGTCACGTGATGTTGCTGTGAGTTGTCTTGTAGGCTGCTTAGGTGGTTTCATCAGACAATAGGGAACGTAAGCGTTCCCTATTGTCTGACGCCTTCTCCAGGACCACGTCCTAGCTCTAGGACAAAGTGACCCTGATCCACAGACCATTAGGAAACGTGCACCAAGGACCATGATGAGAAGGTGTCAGACAGTAGGGGGCGTACGCGTTCCCAATTGTCTAATAAAACCACCTAAGCACTCCTGTCTTATCAAAAGAATCTACTAAACATTGTTTTAAGAAGACAGAATGAATCTTTACAAGAACGAACAGATCCTATTCTGGCAACCAAGGATATACCCTGGACAATGGCTAGTAAGTCGAGCCCCCTCAAAAGCATTTTCCATTTTTTGAAGGTGACCTACTAAAGGGATAGGCACAACATCTTTGCTAAAGAACAGGAATATTGCTAACCACTCACTGTGCACCCCTGATAACAGAATCAAAAACGTATATTCTTAATTTGCCTTCATGTTCCCTTGAAGATAGAAGAACATTGACACTATAGAATTGTTATATTGAAAATCCCACTGTTTTTGTGTGATTTGTGTGAAAAAGTGCAAAATGAATGACATATCACTTACAATTATGCACTGCAGATATCCCAAATCACAGTGACGAGTACGGTATGTGCATCATTAGCACCCCCATTTTGGTAATCCTTTAAAGCTCACCTTAGAGTTTGAATGAAAACTCCTAAAATGGAACCTTTTCATTCATTCTCTTCATTATATCTCCTCTGTGGCACATCCAGGGTGATTTGTGGTTGTTAAGCTTCCGTGGAGGATTTGACTTGAAAAAAGGTTTTGCCGCGGGAGTTCAGGCGTAACAAAAGAAATAAACAGAATGGAGAGGGACAAAAGAGAAAAGGCTTCTGTTCTAGTAGTTCAGCAGCTCAAACCGAAAATCTGAGGCACTGGGGAACTTTTCTCCTCTGAGGGTTTTTGATGATGCAAGACCTGTGGAGAGATGCTGACAGCAGAGTTGAGAGTGAAACTTCTGCCACCCCAAGATGTTTTTTTTTTTTTTATTTGAAAGCAATAGAGGACACAGAACTTAAAACACACCGTGAGTGTTCTTGAACTAGTCACTAAAAGTGACCTTTGGCCTTAGCCAAAAAGGTAATGCTTGTGACCCAACACATTATATTTTTTGATGCTTGTTAATTATCTATGTAATTTAAACATAGTCTGGATAAAAATAAATTCATAAAAATATATAGACATGTCACAAGAGGTGGTGGATCCAGTCAAAAAGGTGAGTGAAAAGGGGGATCTGGGTTTAGGTCCCAATTTAGGAGGTATTATCTTATTATCTTCCCCCTCAAATTAAGCACTGCAGCCAATGACGCTCACTTGCAGATATGTGGTTAGTAAATGAAAAAAGATCCTTCATTTCTGTATAATATATGGCCTTGAGGCTGAATGGTTGGAGCATTTACAACCAAAACATGAACATTTCTGGTCTCAAGAATATTTTTTTGTGATTTCCTTCTCTACTGGCATTTTGAATGTTCAAGCCGAAGACACTTATATTTTTTTTAACTACATAATTTTGGCAGTGTTTTCTGATTTTGAAGTGTCTTCTAAATTGTGGGGGCAGCATTACTTAAGGCCAGGAGCACAGCTAACATACTGTTCAGCCATGGGATTTAAAAAAATTAAATACAATTCTGCATGAAGTTGCAGGAAAAATAAAAGAGTAGAGCTGTTTAGTATAATAAGGCCAAAAGCAGCACATCAGTGAAAGAAAAACACCATTAACTCAGCATGTCTAGACTGGTAAAAATTAACGAAGGCATATTAGCTGTGAAGTGAACGTAGACAGGCTTGCATGTGACAAACAGGGGAATTATGTAGCTGACTGGCACTGGTAAAGACATAGAGACAGTTCTGCATGCCAAATGATTGATGGTTATCCTGTAGCTCAGCAGGACACAAGCCTTCATTTGTATAATAAACAGTGGAAATGTAAGCAGTTGTCTTTAGTGTTTTCGTCAATTCCTGCCCCAGCCCAGTTGTCACATTCTCTATTCCATTTCAAGCTGTTTTCCATCTATCCACTTTCAGATAATGGTCAGATTGGTGTGATGAAGGATCCTGTGACGCATCTTCTCTTTGTTTTTGATGTTGCTTTATACATGTAATCATTTGGTACGGCCTGTGGGAGCCCAGCATAATCATGTTTATATAAGTGCGCTGACAATTTACATAATATGGAACAGACCACATCAACATGAAAATTCAAATCTAGTGAAATTCATTAGAGACAATACATAAACATTCAAGAGGGTTGAAACTCTGACATGATGCCAGATATTTAATGCCAAGAATCGGCTCAAGAATGTGTGCTACATATCTGTGACAAACAAAGGAATTATCGAAAATCATAAATAAACTATTGCATTTCGCTGCCAATTATGAGAACATTTTTCTTTTTATTCATTTCCGTGACCTTTTATGGGCCCACATTTGTCTAAGCGATTACAAACAGTTTTCTCCTGGCTTTCAAACGGCATGAAAAATGTGTCCCCAGCCACAGAATAAGCACAGCTAATGAATCACGACACTGACGCAAGGAAGAAAGTCACAAGAAACATGAAGAAAGCTCAAACAGGGTTTAAAGCTGCTGCCAACCGTGGGCTGAGAAGCAGACAAAATGTATTAAAAAAAAAGATACAGAAAGTACAATATAAGTTAAACTGATTTTTTTTTTAAAGAGACTCTATTATTCTCAACTCAAATGTGATGTCATGTTGTTTCCTTGTCAAAACATGAACAACTGTATTTTGCTTAATTGATGCATGTTTAAATAATCCTTTCCGCTGAAAAGCTTACTTTCTCGGGAGCTGAAGAAGCTTGGTTTCAACCTTCCGTATACAGATAAGGGAAGAAAGCGCCCAATTTGCTACTAATTTCCAATAGCTAATTGCATTCGCTCTAGTAGTGAAGAAATGTGGTCAGCAGCTTAAAGAGACAACAGTTCACAAAAATATGTTTTAATAGAACATTTCTTAGTTATTATACATGTAAAGCCTGTATGACCCCAGTGCCCCTCCCTTTAGGGTTTACTGCCACACTGTTGCTTGATGTTGACCGTTGAAATAATGAGGAGCTTTCTTCTTGCACAACACCTTTGATATGTTAAAGCAGTCAGACACACCAACTGGCAGCAGCAGATGAACTACTGTAGATGTACCTTCTGGAAACTAAAGGAAGATGAAAAGGGGAAGATCAACAGAGATTGGGTGGGATGAAGGGGTGCATAGTCTGGGCCGTACAGTGATTTCTTTTGCTTGATAAATACACTATTATTTACTATGCTATGTCTTCATTATTGCTATACATACTGCTTCATAAATATTGATGTTTGTGCAGTTTACACATTTGGGTGTCAAAGTTGCCCCAATGTGCAATAGGTACAGTTAACATGAGACTGGCCATTGTTCAGGGTAAACCCCAAATAAAGGCCTATAGGTTTTATGTTGACTGAATGGAGAGTTAGTGCTTGTTTTCCATTTAAATACACTGTAGTATTTCTCATAGAGATTTGTGTGTGTACAGGACCAAGCCTAAATACATTGAGAAGATATAGTTGTCTCAAATAACAGGTTTGCATATGTTTGTACAGCTTAACATCTGATTAAAGCCACATTCAGAAGAGAGGGAAATTACATTCAATATGCCACTATTAAGGACCCAAATTCAGCTAAATGCAACTGGCAGGATAAATGTGCAACTGGCAGGATAAATTATCATTGGCATTTAAAGCTAAGTCAGTATTTGAACTAGGAATCTATTGGGAACTACTAAAGCTTTTTCAAATGGTATACAGACAGAACAGAATAAAACATCAGAAGATTTTTCTGCAATTGAAGATCTTGTTTGTACAGATACATTGTATTACTTCAGTCTGAAGAGGTTTGAATTATTATTATTATTATTTTTAAATAAATAAAAGTTATAAACAAATTAAGTTTGAAAGCAAACTGTCTAAAACTTCCTTCTATAAAAATCATGGATCAAAGTCAGTTTGGTACTGTGCTACGCTAGGGGAGTTTTAAAACTTTACTTCAAGATTAGATTTTTGTTGTATTTAATTCCTGTAGTGGTTTATACATGTATTTTTGCTCCATTTATTTAGCCTTTGTTGGGCACAAATGTGACCTTGTCTCTGCAGTGATGTCACGCAAATAAGGCATTACCAACAGGTGGTCTAATTATGAATCTCTTACTCTCAAGACAAATTCATCTTTGACATGCATACGTTTGTAGTCCTAAATGACTCCTCCGCTTGTTTCTGAACTTTTTAGCTGAAGAAAACAAAACAGACAGTATTTGGCCCAGTGAAGAATTGGCCTGTGTACAACAGTGTGTGTGCCTCTCCGTCATCCTGTCCACTCTGTCTCCCTCTTTCACCCTTTTTTTCTAATACCTTGGTTTGGCAAATGATGAGGAAGGCAACAAATGATAGAAGGGACAGTCACTTATCTGCTGGCTGATGTATTATTGATTCTCAGCCCTATCATGGCACAACATAAAGCTTTCTATGGTTAGGCAAAAGACATTTTACAGTAATACACATGCATAGTATAGGCACTAGTTTGGGATCGTTTAGTTCAGGGGTTAATACTCAAAAAGCCATTCAATGTGAAAGTTGCCATGTCTCACTATAAACGCCCACTATGGCCCACTTAAAGCATTTTGTGAAAATGTTATCAAACAGCTTGGAAACTAACCAACACACCAACACCTACGAGAAGGTAAGGAAGATAAAGACCGTCACTGCCAAATATAAAAAAAAAAGGTTACATATAAAAATGAATGATGCTTTAAGCAGGAGACAGCTTTATGACATGAGATAGCTATATGTGATGACAACAAGCCCGTGGCATATTAGAAAGTAGATTAATTACTGAATATGAGTCCATCCATACTGCAACATACTATAAATGTGCTCATCTTCAGCCTGTCTGCTGCTAACAGATGACTTCATAAACAGAACGTGGATGACAGTGCATGTCCTCCGGCAACAACCTGCAATATAGGCACTGTATGTCTGAAACTATAAGTGTGAGATGTATTTATGTGTGGCAGCCTATAGTGCTATCTATAGGCTGGGAATGCACCTGTGGCACAGACCTTGTCTCTATTTGGGGCTGTCAACAAGCAACATGTCTATTGTGTGTAAAGCTACATATAAACAGTATAGCCTGTTTGTGGGTCTAGGACTATGGTCTATGCTGAGACTTTTTGTAATGTATGGTCACTGGTCCAGTTGTACTTGAGTAATAACACTAAATCACTAAAAACTAGGGATGCACTGATATGGAATTTCTTGGCCGATACCGATGTCGACATTTCAATTAGCAATTTGGTCGATACTGATACCAATATTTTGTAAACATGTTTCAGTACGCTATGTTTTTTGTAACCAAAAATAACTTTTAAATGCATTTATTAATCCATAAATATTCATTTGACTTGTCACCCCAAATTCATACTTTTTTCTGTTTCTAAACCTAAATATTAGAAGTTACCCTTTTTGGTTAACAGGTTAACATCAGCCATCTATATAGGCCGATACCGATATTAGTCAAAATTGTAAATATCGGCAGGTATATCTGTGCATCCCTACAAAAAACTGAAAAATGTATTAATTTTGTTCTATTTATAGTACAACTAGTAGCAACTCTCGATCACAATACACTGGGAGCAAAGTAGTCACACGCATGCATGTCTCTAGATGGTTTGGGGGTAACTCAGTGAAAATATGCAGACTTCACACAGATCGTTGGACAGCCTGGGATAAAACTTAACAAAACAAAGCACTGAACAAAGCAAGTGTTTCAAGAGTATCTAATATTATCTTTGAGAGGCCAAGGGATATTTTTGACTCACCATTTGGGAAACAAAATACACTTCTATTTGAAATTACAGCCTTGCTGGGGACAAAACTATAGCCCTGGAATGTCATTACTCAGCAATTTCTGGTTTCAGAGACTACTATTGGGTATAAATTTGGAAAAGATGATGACCACAACTATCCCACTGCTGAATATGATACAGATCTGTAGCAGCAATATTTATTGAAAGCAACAGTAAAATGTGGTTTATTATGCAGCAATGTGCCAAGTTTGACCAATGCTGCATGCAAACATCTTTTTATGATTTCTACTAATCTAACTAATTCATCCACTACTGCTATCTGTTCTCCTGCCTTTAATGCAATTAGTACCAGCCCCAAGCCGAAGTAAATGGGTAAATCAGGAAATATAACTGATTTCGCTCTGGCAACCACTAAAAGACTAACCACTGAACAAAGTCAAGTCCCTCAAGCATATGTCAATACTGCCATCTTTTTTGTGGTTGGTTAAATGTCTTCACAATTGCATTTATTCTACATCTATTTGTTTTACCTCCCTGGAAATCTAACTCAAATTTACAGGATAAGATGGGATGCTGACAAGGTTACACACTGCAATCGACAAAACAGATGACTGTTTACAGAAGTCATTTTATTCATATATTGCCATGATTACGGCGTTATCCGGGCCTAAACCTGTGTGTATGCTGCTCAGAATGGCATTTCATTACCCAGTGCATGTTTCATTATGGCTGTAGTACTCGTGCTTTCATCAGGCCCAGTGAGAAGCCCTCTCCTCTATAATTCACTGACCCACCTTCTGCTGAAATAATGGACACAGACCCGAACATGACTCTCTGTGAATTGCAAAAAAACGCAAACACACATGCGCGCACACACACACACACATGTTGTTGAAATGGAATTCTGTAAATAGGGCCATTTTGAGTTGAACAAGCTTCCGGATGAATTACACCAAGACAAGTCCTATAATGGATTTTTTCCTCTTTTTCTTTCTGTTTCTGTCCTGTCTTTCTGGAATGTTATGTATCCTGCCAACAAGCGCATGTAAGTAGTGTATGAAGCGAGTAGTTGAGAAAAGATTAGATTAAAACAAAGGGGGGGTTCTATTGCCCCGAAGGCTAATAAACTCTGTGTTTCTGTTGGGCAGAGGAGAGATAACTTTGTCCTTGGCTCGCTCATAACCTCATCAGAATCGCTCAATGAATCACACAGGGCCATAACTCATGGCGGGGGCAGCTGTGATACAGTTAAGAAATACCCTTGGTGGAGACTGGGGAGAGAGAATGAGGGGAGAGAGAAAGAGGGGAAAGGTGCATCATGGGTACAATCGAGTAAAGAAAACACTAATAAACGAACTGGCTCAAGGTTCGGACAAAACAGAGTCCACACATGTTTAAAAGTGTTAAAACAAAGGATGTATTAATTAAAGTAAACTACAACAGAAGCTAACATGAGTATCAGTGACGTATGCAAGTGCATGATGTGTGTGTCGAAGACAAAACTCAAAAGGACAAAGGCTGCTTCCTTCCTTACTTCCACCTTTTCCTTTACTTTTGAGGATTACATCATTAGGAGAACAGAGGGAATTCCTGCTGAGTTAAGAGAGGAGCCTCAGCGCTGTTTGGGCAATTCACCCTGCCTAACCAGCAGCGGGAACAACGAGGGAAGTTACGTCCACCTACAGCTGTTTAATAAAAACTACAACACCCACAAGATGGACTACAACAAGCCCACCCTATCCTCCGCTGAGCGCTGTGTTGTCTACAATGTAGAGAAATAAACTGAATCACTCCACATAAATGTATTTCTCTATTGAATAAAAAACACTGCATAAAACTAAAGGCTCTAAAGTTATCACTGTGAGAGAGGTCTAAACATGAGATGTTCTTAACAAACATGCAACAGGAAAAAAAATAATAATAAATAATAATAATCTATGCAGCCTCTCAATATTCCACAGGATCATCTCATCCACATCCTTTTCATTAATCAGCAGCATTAACCACAGAGAGGTCTGTTGTTTCACGTGGATGCGTTTTGTTTTCCCCAAATGTAAACAAATGTGCTGGCAAAGTATTATAAGATCATGTTAATATTGAGACACATTCAGCTTTTAAATCAGATATTAGACACTAATATATATTGGTAAAATGTGATTTTGTGTTGATAAATTGGTTAAATAAAGGCTGGGGCAGCGTAACTTCAAAGTTATTCAAACCTAATCTCAGGGGTATCGTCTTTATGCTTTTATACTAAAGAAGCTATTTGAAGAAGCCTGGAGGCTCCTAACTGAACACTGTCATTTTCGGATGGCTCTTGTCATGGCTGAGGAAGCGGTACCGTTTAAGAAAGGACATTTCCAAAGCAAACATGATCTCATAATACTTCGCCAGTACACACATTCTTTTACATTTGGGGAAAACAGAACTGAATAGCACATGGCTCATTTGCATTGAAACATTAAAACAACAGACGTCTCTGTGGTTCATGCTGCTGTAAATAAGCTGTATATTTGGAAAGAGGACCAGGAGGTGCTGTATTTGGTGAGTCTCATGTCGTTGGGGCGGCAGTGGGGCGCAGTGGGCAACCAGAAGGTCGCCGGTTCGAATCCCCACCCGAGTGTATACTGTTGTTGTGTCCCTGGACGAGACACTTAACCCACATTGGCTATGAATATGGTTGTGTGATTGGTGGTGGGCACAGACTGGCAGCCACACCTCTGTCAGTGTGCCCCAGGGCACCTGAGGGCAACCAATTTTATCATTATTATAGTATAGTTTTAGCCTGATCTCATCATGTTTAGACCTCTCTCACTTTAGAGCCTTTAGTTTAATGCAGTGGGTTTTTTATCCAATAGAGAAATACATTTACGTGGAGCAATTTAGTTTATTATTAGTTTATCTCTACATTGTCCGGTTTAATGCTTCATGAAACGCAGCGGAGGTAGGGTGGGCTTGTTGTAGTCCATCTGGTGGCAGTTGTAGTTTTTATTGAACAGCTGTAGGTGAAGTTGTTTCAGCTGCTGGTTAGGTAGGGAAACAGCTCTGAGGCTCCTCTCCTAACTCAGTAAGAATGTCCTATGTTCCCCTAATGATGTAATTCTCAAAAGGAAATGAGAAGGATGAAGAAGCAGGAAGGAAGGAGGAGGATTTTTAAAATTGGCTTACCTGGTTAAAAAAAGGTTAAATACGTTTTTGGAAGCAGTCTCCAGCTAGGTTTGGGTTTTTAATACAAACGCACAACAGTTGCACAACATATCCCAATAATGCTTTTCTTTGGACATTAAATTTAAAATAATTGTCCAAACAGAGTGAAAGCCTTTTGATTTGTTGCTCAGTTTACCTTAGTTTAGCCCTGGATTAAATCTGGAATAGTCTTGGTTTGAATCATCTATAAGTATTGATTATTAGTTTTTCTCACTGTGCTAAAATAGTTCCAATAAAAATCTCTGAACACACACACACACACACACACACACATTTACACCAGTCTTACTCCCACACACAAAGTGGAATGGCCACCAAGGAGAATAAATACAAAGGAAGAGCCTCTATATGTTCCACTTTCACAGGTCAGACAGGGCATTACATTATTTTCTTTTTATTTGGGATATAGAAAAAGACCCCCAGCATGAAACTGACAGAGCAATTTTCTTCTGCACCGATAATGATAGTACAATAACTTTGCAGGTCATACAGAATACATCACACAACATACAGTACAAAGCCGAATCATGAGCCCCATATACTAGAGCTGTCTGCATTCTGGTACATAACACTCCCAGACATGCAGGTAATGTTTGCTGTGAAGACTTTTGGCTTAACTCGTCGCAGACAAACTCCGTAGGGCTGAGCTTCTAGTTGTGGATGAGAGCGGTGCAGCAAACAGACTTACATTGTGAATTAACCGGATTATATGTTTTAAGAGGCTTGTCAGGTAAACTTCAACCTGGCTGCTTAAAAGACTGAGGATGACTCTGAGCTACTTCCAAGCACTTTGAAGTTTCTGACTATCTGCCTCATGACTGGCATATCTGAGACTGTATGAGGAAGCTACAGTGGTACAACATAGTGTTTGAGAAATGCAAGGGAAGGGCTGCACATGACACAAAAACACAGATTATGGTTATATTCTGACAAAGCCTGAGACAAACAGGCAGTTCTCCTGTTATTCAACGAGACGTCAATCATGAAAAAAGTACAAAATATTAAATTGCGCACTTCAACAATGTTATACGTACAGCATGATCTGGATACAATACAAACTCTCTGTTTTAACATTGGATATTTCCTAACAATTATATTGACATCAAACTTGATATAAAACTAAACCAGGACTAAGGATTAAAAAGGTCCATTTCAATCATTTTATTTCATACGTTTTATTTTGACAGTGTAAATCTCTGTCAGATGTTATGTGCCACAGTTCAATCAATAGGTCCAACAGTAACACTACAACATCCAAAACCAGATGTGCCTTTACTTAATTGATATTAAAGGATATATAAAGGATATATATCATCAACCACAAGGCCCATTCAAACATTTATTTTGGATGGTGAATGGCTACAGAACAGATTCAGTCGTCGTGTTGGAGCATGTTGTCCTTGGACACAGTCTTCACCTTGGCGCGGCTCATCTATTTAAACAGTGAGAACGGTGACAGAGTTTGCACCTGGCTCCCTGGTGACACATGCACCAATGGGTCTACTGTGGGCGTTATCGGCCCACATCTCCTCAAAGCTTTCAAAGTGACACATTCCTCACCTCTCGGATCTTATTTTATATTATTAATACTTTACCCAAGAGAGGGAGCTGCCTTCACCTGCTATCAAAAGTTCTGTGCAGACGTAGCACTTTGTCATTTATTAACAAAACGGATCTCAGATCAAGCTTAAAAGAGTGCCAAAGACCTAGTGAGGATCAAAAAATGTAAGAACATTCCTATGCCACAGTAAAATGACAGTTTAAGTCAAAACCTTCTCTTCAGAATGGTATGGTTTACATTATTTTACGATTGTCCAGTCTATCTACATGAGTACATTGTTTTGACAGGTAAATTTGGTTTGTGTGTTAGTTGTCACAGTCACAGTAAAACAACATCATTGTGGCCAAATAGCATTAACCACAAATTGTCTTCCATGTATATCCACATTTGATTTTGAAACTTTTTGCGTTGTACATTTTAACAGCTGGCAGTGGTTATCGTTTATGTGATAACTGTAGCTAAAAGGGAAGTAACAAAACGTAAGTGACCAGTATCACGAATCACAGCAAGAAATACACACATGTCATCTGCTGGACTATTTCAGGATGAGGGAACAGGATCATAAATAGATAAAAGTCAATGGTAAACATCAACACTTAATGGTCACATAAAGCCACATGAGAAGGTTACTATGGGGAAAAAATGGCAGGTCAAATAAAATAGCAGCAGTACAGGTATCATTTTGTTGAACTGTGCAACCGGCAAAATGGTGCATATTCTCAAAACCAAGAGAGCACATGGCATGTTATGTGAGCTTTTAGATATTTGTCCTAAAATAGCTCCAGTCTGAGATGGAAGGTGAGTATTTTTGCTGCCCTTACACGCTATGCCATCATTTTGGACCTTTTAACCATCAGAACGTAGACAAAACAACAGCCCTTCAGCCGATGTGTTTGTAACCACAACTATCTCATATGTGTCTGATATACAGCTTTAAAACACACGCTGTACACAATATGAAATGCAATAGGAAAGAACATCCTCTAAGCCCCCACTTATCAATATATTGGTAAAATGACTGTCTTCATCGGACAGTTTAAAACTCCTTGTGTAGCCAGACTATGGATTGTACCTTCATGTAAACAAAATTAATAAGATAAAACACCTCAATCATTAAATACACAACAATTCAACAATAAACTCAAACAAACCAGTGCTGACCATGGCTGTAACTGAAGAAGCAGCTCTAAAATGACTCTTGCATGATAAGTGCATGTGATCCACAGCTGCACAGTAGCTTCCCTCTCAGTTTGACTCTCTGCTAATGTTTCCTTTTAGGAGATTAGAAATTAGCAGCCAAATATGAAAGCATGTTAAAAAG
Organism: Philypnodon macrostomus; assembly: GCA_036025475.1. Classification (NCBI taxonomy): domain Eukaryota; kingdom Metazoa; phylum Chordata; class Actinopteri; order Gobiiformes; family Eleotridae; genus Philypnodon; species Philypnodon macrostomus. Next base: position 30,074 of record JAVQKC010156396.1, read on the forward strand.
TGACATAAACAGTTTGAAGTGGGAGATAAAACCTGGCATGACAGCTCAAAGTGTGAATGAGCCAGCGGAGCGACATTAAACCTTATTAAGCTTACAGTTACCCAATTAAAACTAATGATTGCCTTTGGAAATGTATAGCAGAATTATGTATACAGTTAAAGCTTAGCAAGAACGGTTTAATTGAACAAATTTAAGAAATAAAGTAACAAAAAGGTTAGTAGTCATTGGCTCCATCTTCCAGTGGCAATGGTACATTTCACCATAGTAAAGAATCAACCAAACCCAAATAAATGTCACTCTCCTATTCAATTTTAAGTACTAAAAAAAAATGTGTATTTAGCTATCTAGTCAATGTTCCCAATCCACACTAAAAGCTAATCATTTTTCCTTGGTCTAGCACTGAACTTCCTAAAACACCTCTTCACCTGCACAACAACACTGCCAAGAACGTCGTGATATATTCACATATGTAAGTAGTATCCAGCATGTTCATTTAGCTGTTTTCTCTTTCAAAGTCTATCTACTTCTCCCGCCTCCAGGCGTATTTAACTTTGACCTGAAGTCTACCGTCTCAAAAGCCCTGAGCGGCACAGGATCCTGGTCAGTTTTGATGAAAAGCAGTCACTTCACCACACTTTCAAGAGTCTTTTTTTCAAGTGCTACCATCTGGTTGATCTCTATTATGTTTTGCCTTAGGAGTGGTTGTTTCAAACAATTGCACAAAAAAAAAAATGATTTCCCCTGGACCTACCCTCTCAAAAGTGCTGACCGGTATAAAGCTATAAAAAAATAACAGAAGAAAAAGACCCTTAACATCTGACCCAATAAAACGAGCTGGGTTGTCGAGTCTGCAAATCTTAAATTATTATTAGATACACGATTGCTAGGGACGTCTTGGCTTACTACTTTACTTTGGTCCTTGAAAGCTACTTAAGAAATACAAATAAACAGCAATACATACAAATATAAATACTGCTATCAACCTTACTGAACACTAAAATGACAAAACTGCAATGTACAATGCTACTTGAGCAGAAGTATCTTACTTCCCATACATGTCACTTCCAGTCAGCACCACACTTAATAAGAAGAGACAATAATCTTCATACATGGGCAAAACTGATGTCTTTCCCAAGAACATTTGTCCCCACAGAGCATCAGTACATTGCATTGCTCAAATAAGGTACAGAAGTAATTCCCACTTGGGCACAGTCATAAATGGATGTCTCCAGCCTGCCACAATCGAATATAGAATATGTGGAACATCCTTATAGCTGTAGGGACTTTGTTCAGCTTCTCTGTTAGTTCTTATAATGTATCTGTCAAGAGATCAGTAACAGGCTAATGTTCCTCTTGAAGTAGGAACAAGCTTACAGCAATCCAGTGCATGATTTTTCACTCCTCTATTCTCAATCACGCCTTAGCCCTTTTCTAGCTGTACGTAACCAAAGGAATTCCCATCGTCGCTGATGAGGTTTGGTGTCTGAGCCTCGTGGGGTCGAGATCTGGGGCTTTGAGAGCTGCTATCAGAATGAGAGCTGGCCAGACACCCACAGTCATTCTGCTGCACACATATACAGGGCAGATGACATTATTGATCACTTCAGACTTTATGGCACGTTGACAGAGTTGAAGCAGGATTTTATGAGTTCACAGCTGAGAAAATACAACCTCATAAAGCAGGGGATACAATGTGCCACAGGAGCAGTGACATGGTTGTGTATAGGGATGAACAAAGGGATCAAATGGTTAGTTTTATTTTATGAGTGTTTCTCTACCTTTAAGACATGAGAAAACTACAATTTTACCATTACGGTTTAAACTGGAGAAATATATCTGACTTAATTCTCAACTTAAAGCAATACACACATTCAACTTATGGAACAAAGAATCTGGAAATGCCCCCCCGATCAAGAGAACCTTCCCAAACAGAAATGTTTGAGGTGCTCTGCTGCATTTGCATGGCAGCAGATGATATACGGTAAGTCTTTCCAACAAAAAAAAAGCTGTATATGTAAAAAAATCAGTATTTGGTTTGGGTATCATTTGTGTGTCTGAGCATAGTACCGCCATACAAGAATGTATAGCTGAATATATTGACCTTTCTCACACTGCATGCCACACATTTATGCTTGGCACCACATTGGAGGATAGTCTAGGTTGCCAGCAGGCTTTTTGAGTGGACATACAAGCAGCTAGCTTTAAAAAGGGAGGATGTAAAACAGTCTAAATGAACATGTATATGTCAAAGCACTAATAGAGCAAGAACATCAGGTAACCAGTGTGAGATGAATTGGGGAATCTTTATATGAACTTACAAAATGAGATTCCCCCCATTTTTGTCTATTGCTGGTCTTTTATCTCTGTGTTTTGAACCACAGACAAACAGTTCAGTGCCAAAGAAAGTGGGAGATTATATTCCCATTAAAATCTTGGCTGCTTTTATAGTTATTGACACAAAGGTTGTACAGTTTTAAAGGATGCAGTTGGTTTGGGCAATTGTTAGTCCTATTCACACACACACACACACACACCTATTTATGGGGTCTGCTGCTGGCTTTGGTGGGGGTCTCTTGACAGGCTAACTCTCCCCTGTTGATGTGAAAGTATATCAAAGCCAAGAAGTTCCCATTGGATCAAACAGGCAGCTGCATACACTATAAAATTTGAAGTTAAAAGTTAGACTTAAAAATACTAAGTTACCTTTTTCTCAGTTGCCTTGATGTTTTTACAGTTTACTTATAAAATTATTAATTTTATTGTTCTTGGGGGACTGACGCATAGTCAAGCAACTCATGGTCTTTGGCAAGGGACATCATGAACCACGACAAGTTAGTTGCAGGGCTGATGATATACACACAATCTTTAACTCTAAACCTTAATCAATTAACCAATCATTTAAAACCAATTCATGAATATTTATTTAGCATTAAGGGAAGTGGTTTTCTAGATTATTTTCAAGTAAGCGTCAGTCAAATTTTACAGTGCACTGAGATGGTGCTGTATAAGTAAATACACCCAGCGGGCGTGCACAAGCACACTGCCACGACTCAAACACAAATTGAATATAAACACACTTCCATGTATGCACTACAACATTAGTAGCCACTGGAATACAGCGTGAAATGGATAGCCTGCTGTTCTCTCCGCTCTCACACTGAGTCACTGTAGCTTTGGGGTGTGGAAATGTAGGCTGCACACTGCAACATCATGTTTGCAAAGTCGAACGGGTGTAGTTATCAAAAACAGTAGGTAACAATGTTTGATTCAAAATATAGAATACAAGCCCTGGCCAGTTTATTAGGTATACCTTAATCTACCTAAAGTGCTCGTTGACGTAAATGGCAGATTAACCAATAACAAGAAATCTCACTGACTTAGAGAGTAACTGAAACTCAGAAAATATTTTGTGAGAGGCAGTTCTGTGGTAAAAATGCATTGAGCCACATTGAGGAAATACGATGGATAACATGCCATTATAATGATTAAAAATATATGTTTAGATTAATGCTAGAATTTCAGTCCAGGCTGTTTCTCTTTCAAAATGATTTAAAGTATAAGCAGTAGAGACAGTTGACAAACAGTGCTGTCTTTAGGTAAATGTAATCTCCACAAATTGTGTTGGCAACTTCGCAATTAAAGTACATCTCGGCAGCATAAGGAAACAGGATGACTATAACGTGAAGATTTATGTGTGCACGCTAAATAAAAAGGGTCATCTGTTGCCTGGCTTCCCTTGCAACTTTTATAATTACAATTAAGGCAGGATCACCATCTGCTCCTCATTATGCCTGTCTCACTAAGCACTGACATTGAAAGGTTTATGATGAGATTTTTTTTTCTCTCCTCCTCTGACTCCGGCTACAGTAAGGATGAAACGGCAATTTGTTTTTCTTTTTATTCAAGGAAACCCGACAGATAAGACTTTGATATCAGTTGTGTGTGTGTGTGTGTGTATATATATGTGTGTTTGTGTGTAGCTAATCAGTAATACCCAAGCTTGACAGTAGTGATATATTGATTGGAGACGTCCCCACACTGTGGCACACTGGGAGTGTCCTGCCAGGCGGCCAGCTTTGAGAGGAGAGGAGAAAAACAGTGTGTATCGGTCTTGTATCCCCGTCTCATTTAGTGGGTCCTCAAAGGGCCCATCAGCGCTGAGCTTTATCTGTCTTATCGCACCAGGCCGGCCTCACACCCTGCACTATCTGGCTCACGTACATTTGTCTGGGCAGTGCTCAAAGCAGCTGAGGGATGCACTGTGTTTGTAATTGTATTAGGACACTGGAGTTATAAAAGTTTTGTAAAGCTTTCTGGTAAATTGTTGGGTGTGTAATTGCTTAAGTTGAAAATGTACACTATAGTATATTATAAACAAGAGTAGTTACTATTTTAGGGAAAAAGAGTGAAATAAAATTACATCCTGGGATTAAAAAAAAATAAAAAATTTGCTCCGGAGAAAATGAGCAGGTACAAACATAAAAAGGCAAAATGTATATAGATATATAAAAAAGGATATTCAAGGTATGATGTTTATGACCATGATAGAAAAGAATCAGTAAAAAATAAAAAATACATAAAAATTTAGATTTTGGGCACATTGCTTCCTCTAATCTGCATAGACAAATGTATTTTCATGACCCATCACTTACTTTGACGGTCCTAGAAAATATGAATAAATAAGTGGGGACAAGTGAGCTCAGTGGAGTTTAGAGAAGCCTGTAAAGCCATGCCCTCACGTCTTGCACCTTCCTCGCTCTGACAGATTTCAAAGTAGACAGAAGTGTCCATCTGGCTGGGTGTATGACAGTGTGCTTCCTAGCCCTTGTGGTCCTTGCAGAGAGATAAGCAGACGTGGCTCTAAACACCCCTAGACAGACCCTTATACTATACTGGCTTAATGTCCTTGCGGCTAAGGGTAATGCACAGAGATGGATGGCCCCGACCTATCCTCCACGCCGGGGTCCCTGGCTGTGAGATTGCATGCCTGATACTATCCCTCCATCTCTGTCTGTGACAACTATCCACCCCCCACAACATAGCCCCACACTAAACCTCCCAGATCGATGAGACTTGCTGATGTGCCGTCCGTCAAATGCATTGGGTAAGTAATCCAGCCACCTCCCCATGACGAGTGATGGCCGCCAGACAGTGCATGAAATGAAGCTGGGGGGGGCACATGTGAAGGCACACATACATTCATATACAGTATGTGCTCAAACCACTCCACGAAACGGCTCATTCAATCTGCTCCAAATGGCGTGCGTTTTTTCTTGATGTTGTGCAATCTTTCTCCTCTTCACAATTTCCCCTCCACTCACATCCTTGACACAGCGTGATCAAACGGGTGCTTTTAGAGTTCAGAGCTTGACCCGGACTCCGCGAGCTCCGCCGTTCCATCACGTCTTTCGAGCGGCATTCCTTCGACGCGCTTCCATCACCCCACTTCTTTTTCTTCATCAACAAATCTCACAATTTTTCTTCCAGTTGGGACACGCTTTTTCCATATCAGTCACCTTTATGTGAACAACACCCACACCTACCAGTATAAGCCCTCATGCTCCACAAGGTGCGTCAGTGGTAGGCTGTAATGTTAGGATGGGAGCGTGGCCAGCACCATGAAATGAAAAAATGATTCAAGTAAAAGTGAAATGATTTTAGAGAACTGTAAATCCACATACTCCTGATAACCTCAGTGTGATCAGTGTTAAGACAACCATATTGTTATGAAATATTGTTTAGAAAAATGACAAAATATTGTAATTTTGTATATAACTATTTTTACCTCAGTCAGAGAGGATTGCTTGATTTCTTTGTTTCCTCACACTTAAAAGCTATGACAAATTTGACAGTAAAAACAAAGAAATAATTGGTTTTGTTGCGTAGTCGCGGAGCAAGGGGGAAAAAACAGAACCAAAGTGCAGGCTGCGAGGATACTTTTAATAATCCAACAGAAAGTGTCCAGAAACAGGAACAAAACTTCCTTCAAATACAGGGTAACTGGAGACTGGGGACTGGGTATCATGAACAGAGACGACATAGATACACAGTTGATATATACAATGCACAGACAGTGAACAGGGGAAGACACAGAGACTAAATACAAAGGACAACGAGACACAGGTGAAACACATTGGGGCGTGGCAGGTAATCACACAGGAGGAAACAGGAAGGGAAAAAACAAAACACAAGTCACAAAATAAAACAGGAACTAGTGAACATGACAGGATTAATTTTACATGGATGGGGTTCTCTATCTAGATCCAAAAACAGTAGAACAGTAAAGTATAGTAATTTTCAGGAACCTTTAACTAACTAATTAACTTTTTCAGTCCCGATACCGATACCTGGACAGTATTGGCCGATATTTGATACCCACCGATACCAATGCAAAAACTAAAGGCATAGACATTTCTTTTCCAATTATGTTTAACAAAATGTATCACAATATTATCAGAAATAAAAACACCTAATACAGCATATATTATGCTTAAGACCTGCTGAGCCTCAAAATGTCTAACTTTTGCATACATTTTCTTTTTTTAATTGATTGCTTATTTGCATTTTCACTCACAGTATAACTTAGAGATATTTTACAAGAGTCAGAAGCCATTCATAATTATATAATTGTGAGTTACAGAGTATGTAAAGAGCCACTTTATTTATCAGCTCATAAGACTGAAGAGAGGTTTGGTACTCATACCTGGAAAATAAAAAGGATGCAATTGATTTATTTGTTTAAATAATCTACCAAATGCATTTGAAGCTATTATTAGAGATTTTTCAGGCTTCAGTGACATTGCGTAGCTTTAAGTACTGACTTTAAAACACAGCCGGATCAGCGAGGTACTTTACTCACAGCAGTCATGACATCATCAAACACTGCAGCACTTCTTTCTGGGACAAAGATTGTGCTGAGCTCATGTGTAAAGAACAGGGTCAGTGTGATATAGTGGGAAAGGATTAATTACAGCCTCAAACAGGTTACCTTATTTGAATGTTGCCCTATATAAAAGAAAAGAGGTCACAGTTATCCCTGCTTAAACTGCATGAACTGTTGTAGGTGGGCAATGTGGTGTATAATCTAGAGCTGAGGCACTGGTAGGACAGAATAAATATTTGTTGTAAGATTTTAAAACAATGAATACAGAAAATAAGATCATGTTTTGACATCCTACACATGAACTGCCCACACTACCTGCTTGTGCTCACTAATTACATACAAGGCAAGTCAGGAAAAAAGTCATCACTATCACCACTATAGCTACTGGACTGTATATTGACAAACTCAAGTCAATAGCAGTGTGTCTTACATAATCATGAGAACATACTGTCCAAAGATGTAGTGCTGATGTTTAGGAATCTATTTTCAGGGTCACATTAATCTATTTTCGGGGTCACATTAATCTATTTTCGGGGTCACATTGGCTTGTATTTGTAAGGCTAAAATTAACCATAGAATTAAACAGACATTTCTAAACAGTCATTGATTGAGTCAGTGATAGACAAAGATATACTGTAGGTGAATTATTTTAATCATCATCAATTTGACAATTCCGTGGTCCATGAATGCAGCATGCTAGCAACGTTTAATCATTTCTCTTTGAGGTTATGTTGATAAGAGCTTCTAAATTACCTTCAAAACTGATGTGAGAAAGAAAATGCTGCTTGATTGACAAGCACAGCGTAGTCCATTTGCATAACTTGGTAGAAATAAAAACTCCTGCATGTTAATTTGTAAATCTAAAAGTAATGTAAAAGTAAATTATTATCTGGCTCTAGCTGGCACAGCAACAAACTCCACCTCATGCCCATAGTTGCTGGGATAGACTTTATGGCCCACCTTGACAAAGTATTTTCTTAGTGTGGACAACTGCCTACAACATCTTTCCTGTCCACCATTGAAATGTTCTAGCTAGATCTTAGAAAATAAAATTGTGGTGTTAGTGTTCCTAATTGATTTGAGGGTCAATGACAAGTATCTATGATTAACTGTAATACCCAGAAATTTCTAACTGTGGGATGGAGCTCAAGTAGAAGTGGAAGAGACTGACCCCAGCAGTGGAATCAGTGGTCTGCAATCACTGATAAACATCCCCTATGGCAAAGAAAAGGACCGCAGCCAGGGAGATGTTATCAGAGGAGACCTGTCTTGGAAGGGCACTGAATTTTCTGTGCAGAGGTCCATTTACCACATACAGCAAAATAGAGAAAGTGATGTTAAGATAGGAGCTGGGAGACTAAGCTGGATAGAGAAGTGGATAGAAAATCAGAAAAGGATACAGCAAATAAAACAATTACTAATGACAAATCCCCTTTGCCACCCAAAACTATCATATATATATATATATATATATATATATATATATATATATATATATATAT